>JBBPKO010000189.1:0-44189 GCA_038089295.1 Xerocomus amazonicus
AAGGTATCTTCATGGTCAAGTCCAAATACTTGAGTAAAACCCTTTGCTATGAAACAGGCTTTTGTTCTTCCATCTGGTTTTTGTACAAAAACCCATCTTCCTTTGATAGTCTTTCGACCTTTTGGTAGATCCATTAATTTCCATACCTTATGCTCATGAAGACTCTTAATCTCCTCTTTACAAGCTTCATACCACTTTGTTTGATGGTCTTTAGGAAGCTTTGCAATATCTTTGTACTGCTTCGGAGTATCTTCATTTATTGCAAAATTCATGCAATATTGAAACCACTTATTTGAATAAATTTCTCCCACATCCTCATCATTAGTAGGAACAGGTGTTTGAGCATTAGTTTGCTCTGATTTGACTTGAATTGGTTCCTCTTGGATAGATGGAAGTCTCCTTAGATTTCTCTCTATATCGACTGGTGGTATATCACTATATACATTATCAGGTATAATCCTGTTTTGTTGATTTCTAGAGGAAACTCTTCTATCCTCCACATGGGGTCTAAATGTAGAGCATTCATCATGGGTAGGATGATATTGATGTGGACTTTGTCTAAAATCCACAAGAGACTCTTGTCCCTGTTGAGGTGGTAACCATGATCTTGTACTGGATATTGTTACACTTCGAGTACCCTTAGGACGAAGTCGAAAAGATACTACTCAAGACTTTGAGGACGAAGTCTCTTAGCGATGAGGACAAGACTAGAATGATGTAGGATTGCGTAGAACTAGCTTAGCTATACTGGTACATGTGCTAAGGTATATATACTATTCTCCATGGTACACAGACTATCCTGACTAAGTGTTATTGAAGGAATCAACTGGGGTGATAACGATCAGTTGGGGAATTGGGGAGATAGCGATCTACTGGGGATTAGATAGGGAAGACTTGGTGAGATAAGAGAATCTGCCTGGGGAGGAAATAGCATCCATGATAATCATAGGAGAAAGCATAGACACGATGAAGAAAAAAGTAAAACCGTAACATAAGGTCCGCTTTTAGGATTAAGTCACCTGACTTAATGCTTACCAGCCCATTTTTCATCCCATTTGTCATGTTCTTCGGCCAGGAGGGGGGTCAGCTTGTAGAGATCTTCGTCGTTGCGTTCTCTCTGACAATAACGTTCCACCACCAGACAGGGATCTCCCCACTGAATATTTACACACTCAGTGCACTGAGGGGTAGGGCAAGGGTCTGTGTCATGCACTCAGTGACAAAACAAGCAAAGGGTGCTGCAAGGGGCAGTGCCATGAGAGAGACGACAGATTGGACAAATAGCAGAGGGGCAATTGGGGAGTGAATGGCCAGATGCGCGATGGGTATAACTAGGGCATACATAATTTTGACACTGAATGCCAAGGTGGGTGTTGTACTCTCCACACCATCCACAAAAAGACTCCCACCCATCAGAGGGGGGATTGAGGGGATGAAATGGGGGGTGACCTTCATCGACGTCAATGGGGTTAGCACACATACCAAGTGGTTCAGAGGGGGTGATGGAAGCTTGTTGGTGAATGATGGATGAGGGAAGGCCAAAGGACAACACCGTCCTTTGTTGATGTCATCAGGGAAGAGAGGAGGTCATGGAAGGATGACGTAGAGGGGAAGATGGTGTTTCTTTGAGAATAGGAAGAAGACCGGGGGAAGAGTCATTGGGAGTTGTGGGGGGAGTGGACAGTGACAGTACGGGGCGATGTAGTGGAGGTGGACTGGGGGAGGTGGAGCGAGGGACTGTAGGTCAGTCCCCACCGTCAGGCAGGTAGGTGGCTAAAGCATGAGGGTGAAGGGTACTGATGAGAGAAAGCATAATCTGTGAGATGGAAGAGTACAGTAATTCATCTATCACATCCCCCAGGCAAAGGCAATAAAGAAGGTCTAACATCTGGATCCTTGTCTGCACAATGCAGATGCTGCCTTCAGCCACTAAAACAAAAGGGCGGTCACGTGCGGTGGTGGCATTCAGCAGTAAGTGAAGAGTGGAGTATGTCAAATAGAGCATACATCCTTCAATGAGGGCTTCACTAGTGAGAGGGTGATTGGTGATTTCTAAAAGAAGGGGGGCACTCTGTAGGATGGTAGCATAAAGAAGGCGATGGGGGAAGCGAGGAAGTCAGTTAGCATAGATAGGGAAGTTGTCAGGGATAGGAAGGGTGGTCAACGAGTCTGACTCAGAGAAGTTGTTGTGGATGGCAGGCATAGTTGGGATGTGGGGGACTGGGGGAATCAGAAAGAATGACATTGTTTATAAGCAAGAAGGGTGGTCTATGTGCCAGATAAGTTTCCTTCTGGTTCCCACGTATTTTCAGTGTGTAAATACCCCTTCCACTTAATTAGGTATTTCCATTGGTTCTTTTCTCCTTTATGCCATATGATGTGCTCTATCTTCCATTGCTCTTCTTCATTGATAATCTCCACCGGTGGGCAAAGCGTTGGAGTACCAAATTCAGGGGTGCTACAGAAGATGGAGAGAAGAGAAGCATGAAAGACATCATGAACCTTCCATGTTGGGAGAAGTTTCAACCGATATGCCACCAGAGACAGTACCTGGGTGATAACGAACGGTCCTTCTCTTAATGGATTTAATTTCTTCCAAGGGGTGCTTCGATGGAGATTGGTGGCTTTGAGTCACACCTTATTGCCCACCTTCCATGGATGGAACTTACTGCAGATTCTAGCTCACTTCATTTGTTATGACAATTCATGTGCTGCCGATGCTTCTCAGTGAGCTTTGTCAAGAGAAGCTAGCTGTTTGGTTAGGGCTGGAAGGAACATTTTTCCAAGAGTTGGGTATGCCTGAGGTTCATAACCCAAAATGAGAGAGAATAGAGAACATTTGGTGGAAGAATGGGTAGAGGAGTTGTGGTGAAACTGGGTGAAGAGGAGGAAGTCGGGCCAGGTCATAGGTTCATTACTACAGAAGAGGCATAGATAGGTTTCTAGTTCCTGGTTTACTCGTTCAGTTTCTCCATCAGTTTGTGGATGGTATGTTGATAAGAGTGTTATGTCGTATTGGAGGAGGCAGGCAAGTTCACATGTGAAGGCAGAGGTAAACTATGGACCCCAGTCTGAGATGAGACAATCATGGAGGCTGAAATAGGGAAAAACATAATGAAAAAAGAGGGATGCTATGTCCGTGGCATTGATCGTCTTAGAGCAAGGGATGAAAATCACCCCTTTAGTAAGCCCATGGTCGACCACAACCATGACGGAATTGAGGGGACCTATGGGGGGAAGGCCAGTAATAAGATCGACGGAGAGCTGCTGAAAAGGGTGAGTAGTGGACAAAGAAAGTGGGGAAAGAGGGGGAAGAATGGGCGAAGTGCAAGGTTTGGAAGACTGGCAAAGAGAGCAACCTGCAACAAAGGCATGGATGAAAGTGGATATGCCTGGCCACCAATAGTCCCACTGAAGAAGAGCAAGAGTGCGAAAATGGCCACCATGACCCCCTGCAGAGGAGGAATGGATGGAGGAGACTAGGTCATGGTGAGAAGAAGGGGGGACATAAAGACACAATTGGTAATAAAGAAGGCTGTCACAAAAAGACCAGTCAAGGAAAGCAGAATGGGGGAAAAGAGGGGAACCTTCGTGCAGGCAATCAAGAGCCAAGAGAATAAGAGGGTCAGAGGAGGAGGAAGAAGCAATTTTGTCCCAAAGGGCAACATTGATGAGAGAGATGAAGAGATCAGGAGGGAGGAGAGTCACGTCGGTGTTGTTGGAGGTGACATCAGAGGAGGAAGAGTGAGAGAGAGCATCAGCAGGGCCCATTACAGACCCAGGTTGAACAGAAAAGTAGAGATCAAAATCCTGGAGGAACAACATCTAGTGAGCCTGTCAACAAGAAAGTCGATGAGGTTGTTTGAAATAAGCCAGATTTTTGTGATCCATGTACATGGTGATTGGGAAACTGGTCCCACGAAGATAATGTTTCCATTCCATGAGGGTGTGGATGACTGCTAGGAGTTCTCGATCATATATGTCATAATTCCACTCGACAGGGGACAGGGTATGAGAGAGGTAGGCACATGGGTGAAGGTCCCCATTGGTGTCTTTCTGCATAAGGATTCTGCTTGTAGCGATGAGGGAGGTGTCCATCATAATAAAGAAGAGGGCGGCAAGATCAGAGAGGAGAAGAACAGGGGAAGTGGTAAAAAGGCATTTTAGAGCATTGAAAGCTTGTTGACACTGGGGGGTCCAGTCCCAGGGGTGCATGACATGTGTGAGGGTATAGAGAGGGGCAGCGAGATGAGAGAAACTAGGGATAAACTTTCAGTAGAAATTGCAAAAGCCCAAAAAGGATTGAATGCCCTTAACAGTCATAGGAGGGGACCAACCTGTGATGGCAGAAACCTTTACTGGATCTATGCCTATCCAGTTGTGGGTAATGACAAGACCAAGGTATTCGACTGACAAGGCATCAAAAGTGCATTTAGAAAGTTTCAGGAAGAGGGAATGTTCTCATAGTTGATCGAGGACTAGGCAAGTATGGAGGTGGTGAATTTCGAGTTCCATGGAATGGATGAGAATGTCATCCATGTAGATGACAAGCCAACCTTGTGCTAGGTAATCATGAAAGAGGTGGTTCATCAGAGCTTGGAAGGTGGTGGGGGAATTGCATAACCCAAAAAACATGATGGTCAGTTCAAACAACCCAAAGGGAGTAATGAACGCAGCCTTCCATCAATCTTCTAGTTTGATCAGTACATTGTTATACCCTCATCGAATGTCCATCTTAGTGAAGATCAGTGACCCTCAAAGTCGATCGATGAGATCGAGAATGAGAGGAAGAGGGTAAGCATTTTTGACTGTGTGCTCATTTAGATATCAATAATCCTGACAGGGTCATAGATCGCCAGTCTTCTTAGGAACAAAGAAGAAAGGGGATGCCTGAGGGGATGTAGATGAGACTATTTGCCCAGTACAAAGATTGTTGTCGAGGAATGTTCAACAAGCGGTCATCTCTTAGGGATTGAGCTGATAGGTCTTCACCACATGAGGGACAAAAGTGGGATCAAGGATTATAGAGTGGTCAAACAGACAAGATGAGGGTAGGGCTCCTTCCCTGGGTTCAGAGAAGACATCATGGTAGTCAGTTATGAATGTGGGGAGGGTTTGTTCCACTTTGTCGGTTTTCTGTGCCAAATCTGTTGCTATAGTAACTTTGGCAATGGTTTCATCACATTTCATCTTTGATTGCTCTCTCCAGGCTAGTTGACAAGGGATTTTGACATTAGATGAAGCGGAAAGAAATTGGAGGGCCAATGGAGGTTCATCGATATCGTGGTTTGATGATAGATTAATGGTATTCGTCATCCAGTCGATGGTGGGGTTCACTCGTTGAAGTCATGGGAACCCCAAGAGGATTCATTCCTTTCCTATATTTGTGATGAATAATTCTTTGATCCAAACAACATCCTGGAAGGTTAACTGTACACAAGCTTTCCAGCGAATTTTTCCTCCTCTATTTTTCATTCCGTCCACATTGTTGACCTAGAGGGGAGATAGAAGAGGTAGAAGGGGGAGACAAAGCTTTTGAGCATAGTTTTTGTTAATAAAGTTTCCTGAGGTGCCACTATCCACTTGGGTGAGGAGATTAACTTTCTTGGTAGCAGTAGAGAGGGAGAGGGGAATTCGCATAGTGCTTTCTTTGGTTCTGCTAGTGTATATGGCTGCTACATTAGGCGAAGGAGGGGAAGACATCAATTGATCTTTCCTCCTATTCAAAAACTCTGGACTGTTATCCAGGCTATATCCATTACCTGGGGATCTTCTTGCTCTCCTTCATACATAGCCCATAAGGCTGTTCAGATATTCATCAGGGTATTCCCTTTCTCAATAAGGGAGGAGACGTATTCTGTGAGATCAGTGGCTGCTGTTTGTATATTCAAGGGGGTCTGAACCAGAGGGTTAGGTAAGGGTCGTGAGAAGGTGGATTGGGGAAATGCACAAGAATGGGGAGGGGAATGTCCTCTGGTAGGATGGAATGGGGGGTGGGAGAGGGTAGGATTTCTTGTTTCCCCTCAATGTTTCCCTGTCCAACAACTGACCTTATGACAAATGAAGCAACAATTCTTATGAATGTGCTTTGCACGGTTTGTTGGGGAGAGGGTGATGGCATCTATGTCCATCATGTTCGGATCTCTTCAATGGGCTGCTAAAGTTCCTCCTTGTTGAAGGTTGGCGATGCATTGTTGTTGAGCATGGAACTTTGCTGCATCGCTCACCCAACCGGCAAGAGTATCAGGAACTATGGCAGAAGAAAGGATCATTTGGGAGAGACGAGGATCTAGCCCTCAGGCAAAGGGGTTGATGAGAGTATTCTGATCAGCTACTCCTGATCGTGTGGCATGCAATTGGAAATTGGCGATGTAGTTCTAGAAACCATCCTTCTCTCGGAGGTTTTGTATGGTCTCCTGCATTTTTCTTCAGGCCATATCTTTATAATTGAATGGATAAAATGTTGTGCGGAAGTCATCCATCATGTTTTCATACATCTTCTGCCCAGCAGGGAATGCTGCATTGCCAAGCTGGTGGTACCACTTTTCTACAAAGGCCTATCCTTGGCCTTTGGTCATCTTGCTCAATGCTACAAGCATCTTCTTTCCATTCATATCATAGATGTCCAGGTTCAACATGAAGAAGGCTGTCATGGCCATTCCCCAGTGTGGTGCATCTTGCAAGTCACCAGAGAAGTCACCGGGTAGACCGGCCTTCAATTCAGTAAGACATGCAGCGGCAGAGAGTTTGAGAGCTTCTTCTATCGGGGGTAATGGGGGAAGGAGGAGAGGTGGAGGTGATACAGGAAGCAGGGTGATTTCTAAAGGAGAGATCTCTTCTTCAATCAGGAGAGGAACATCCTCATGGATCGGAGAAGGAGAAAGGTAGGGAGAGGAGTGAGAGTGAGTAGCAGAACTGTCATCATCGCTACTCGATGAAGGGGGTCAGAATGTGGGTGGAATGCTGGCATTTGATAACTTCCAGCGAGGAAGAAGCTAGTTCTTTTGTTACACTTTGAGTACCTTTAGGATAAAGTCGAAAAGATACTACTCAAGGCTTTGAGGACAAAGTCTCTTAGTGATGAGGACAAGACTAGAATGACGTAGGATTGCGTAGAACTAGCTTAGCTATACTGGTACATGCGCTTCAGTATATATACTATTCTCCATGGTGCACAGACCATCCTGACTAAGCATTATCAAAGAAATCAACTGGGGTGATAATGATCAGTTGGGGAATTGGGGAGATAGCAATCTACTGGGGATTAGATAGGGAAGACTTGGCAAGATAAGAGAATCTATCTGGAGAGGAAATAGCATCCACGATAATCATAGGGGAAAGCATAGACACAATGAAGAAAAAAGTAAAACTGTAACAGATATCATATCCAAAGGGTCTGGAGAAGATGATCTCTCTTCTTGTGGTAGAATGAGTGGTAATTCATCATCTCCAGCCAGTACCATATATCATTCATGTTGATGTCAATCTGAGAGAGAAGACCTATGTCCAGTATCTGGTTGAATTCTTTTTATACCAGGATGAGTTGGAGAAAGTCTAGAATGATATGATAGAAGGGAAGAAATAGGTTCTTCATTGTTCTGTGGTAAAGGGGTGTGTAAAATATTCTGATCTCCAAATGAATCATCATATGGGAGATGTTCTAATCTTTGCCCTAGATCAGATGGAAATTGTCTGGGGTGAGGTGGATCTCCAGGTATTGGAAGTGAGACATATAGATCTCTTGCTGGAGGTTCCAGATTCTCCTAAGCATCTTCTTCTACTTCTTCCAGTGGTTCAAAGTTTTGCACATCATCAGATAAGGGATCTGGTCTGTTAAATTCCTTGTTGAGACAATAAGGGAAGACATGTTCATCAAAAGTGGCATTTAGTGATACAAACACTCTCCTTTTTTGCATATGTCAGAAGCGATAGACTTTTGAGTTGGATTCATATCCAATGAACACCATCTCTTCAGCTCTTGGTGATAATTTATCATTTCACTGTTCTGGATGCATAAAAACACATGTCTTTGTGCCAAATATCCAGAAATATGATATATCAGGTTTTTCACCACCAAATACTTCAATGGGAGTTTTCCATTGAAGTCTGCACATTGATTGATGATTATAGATGTGTAATGCTGTTTGAGTAGCATCTTGCTAGAATATATGAGGCATACAGGCATGAAACATCATAGCTTTGGCCTTTTCCATTAAGGTGTGATTAAAGCGCTCTGCTCTGCCATTTTGTTGAGGTGTATGGGGTGCAGAGGTCTGATGTTTAATCCTTCTGTATGCAAAGAACAATTGAAGGGCCTAGCCCATAAATTCCCCACTCTGATCAGAGCAAACAGAGGCCAAAACAGCACCAGTCTAGGTCTCACAAAGAGAAACCATGTTCTGGAAACAGGAAGAAACCTGATCTTTCGAGTGAACAAAAGACAGGGTGGCATAGCCAGAAAAATCATCTAAGAATATAAGAATGTATCTGTCCCTAGTGCATAATTCAACAGGGTAAGGCCCCATCAAATCAGTATGAACAAGAGCCAAAGGTCTCGAAGTGCACTTGGAGGATAAAGGATAGGACATATCAATCATCTTACCCATGGCACAACCTTTACAAGGTGGTAAAGAGGAGGGTAAGAGGATTAAAGGCAATCCAGCCACATTTTTATGTGCATTGTGAAGAGTATTAGCAGAGGGATGGCCCAAATGACCATGCCAAAGATGAAAAAGATCATCCACTGAAAGGGATGAAATCAATTCATTGGGTATGGTCTGAGATGACTGAATCCAATGGAGGTGATTCTGGGGTACCAAGGCAGATGCCTGCAGTACAAGTGTCCCATTTCTGTTCCAAAAATGTGAGTAATGTTATGATTTTTCTATTTCCTTACCATTTCTATGCCTTTTCTTTATGATTAACACAGACACTATTCCCATTCCAGGCAGATCCTTCTATCTTGCCTCATTTCCCCTATCCAATCCCCAGACGATTGTTATCTCCCCATTCCCCAGTAGATTGTTATCCCATCCCCACTAGATTGTTATCCCCCTGCTGATTCATAGATAACACTTAGTCAAGATGGTCCATGCACTATGGAGAGTAGCATATATACCGAAGCGCATGTACCAGTAACGTTAAGCTAGTTCTATGCAATCCTACGTCATTCTAGTCTTGTCCTCATTGCCAAGAGACTTAGTCCTCGAAGCCTTGAGTAGTATCTTTTCGACTTCGTCCTAAAGGTACTCAAAGCGTAACAAAAGAACTAGCTTCTTCCTCACTGGAAGTTATCAAACGCTAGCATTCCACCCACATTCTGCCCCCCTTCATCGAGTAGCGATGATGACAGTTCTGCTACTCACTCTCACTCCTCCCCTTACCTTTCACCTTCTCCTATCCACGAGGACATTCCTCTCCCGACAAAAGAAGAGATCTCTCTCTTAGAAATCACCTCCCTTCCCATACCACCTTCACCTCTCCCCCTTCCCCCGTTACCCCCAATGGAAGAAGCTCTCAATCTCCCCACTGCCACATGTCCTACTGAATTGAAGGCTGGTCTACCCGGTGACTTCTCTGGTGACTTGCAAGATGCACCACACTGGGGAATGGCTATGACGGCCTTCTTCATGTTGAACCTGGACGTCTATGATACAAACGGAAAGAAGATGCTCATAGCATTAAGCAAGATGACCAAAGGCCCAGGACAGGCCTTTGTAGAAAAGTGGTATTGCCAGCTTGGCGATGCAACATTCCCTGCCAAGCAGAAGATGTATGAAAATATGATGGATGACTTCTGCAAGACGTTCTACCCATTCAATCATAAAGACATGGCCTGAAGAAAGATGCAGGATACCATACAAAACCTCCGAGAAAAGGATGGTTTTCAGAATTATATTGCTGATTTCTGTTATGCTTCGAGTACCTTTAGGATGAAGTCAAAAAGATACTACTCAAGGCTTTTTGAGAAGGAAGTCTTTTAGTGATGAGGACAAGACTAGAACGACGTAGGATTGCATAGAACTAGCTTAGAGATACAGTTTCATGTGCTAAGGTATTTATACTACTCCCCATGGTGCACAGACCATCCTGACTAAGCGTTATCTATGGCAATCAGTGGGGTGATAATGATCCGTTGGGGGATGGATAACGATCTACTGGGGAATAGGGAGATAGCAATCTGCTGGGGATGAGAAGGGGAAACGAGGCAAGATAAGTGATCTGCCTAGAAGAGGAATAGCATCCATTGACAAGAAAGGAAACATATGGCAATACAAGAGAGCTAAGGAAAAATGGTAAAGGAAAAGAGAAAAATTGTAATAGAAGGTCCGCTTTTAGACGTGAGCCTACCAGGCTTACACTCAATACTTAGCAGCCCAAACCTCATCTCGTTCGTCATGCTCTTCAGCCAGGATAGGGGCCAGGTCATACAACTCGTTGTCCAATGTCTCTCCTCGGTGATATCGCTCAACAGCAGGATAGGGGTCACCTCATCAAGCATCAACGCACTCAGGACACTGTGGAGTGAGACAAGGGTTTTCTCTGTGGACCTGGTGACAGAAGGAGCAGAGAGTACTGCAAAGGGCAGTCCCATGGGAGAGGTGGCAAATCGGGCAGGTGATGCTAGGGCAGTTGGGGAGAGAATGGCCCAGTGCTCGATGGGTACAGCTGGGGCAGACATAGTTCTGATAGTGGATACTGAGGTGAGAGTCGTACTCCCCACACCACCTGCAAAATGAATCCCATCCACTGACAGGGGGGTTAAGAGGGAGGAATGGGGATTCACCTTGGTCTCATTCTACAGGCATGGAGGGGGTGACAGATGCAGGTCATCTAATGACGGAGGACAGGAGACCGAAAGACATCACCATATGACATTGTTGTTGACGGAGAAGGGAGGTGGATGAGGAGGGACTACGATGGGGTGGAGATGGCATTTCTTTGGGGATGGAGAGAAGGCCAGGAGGAGAGTCATTCAGTGAAGTGGGCAGAGTGGATAGAGAGGTGGTGGGAGAGGGTGCAGGTCGGTATAGTGGAGGTGGGCTGGAAGTGGCAGAGCAAGGAGAGGAATGGAGATTGCCTCCATCGATGAGGTAAGTGGTTAAAGCATGAGAATGAAGGGTTTTGATAAGAGGTAGTATAATCTGGGAAATAGGTCCATATGGTAGGGTGTCTATAATATCCCCTAGGTGAAGGCGGTAAAGCAGATCCAGATTTGGATCCATGCTTGTGTGATACAAATGCTGCCTTTGGCAGCAAGGACAAAGGGGCGATCTCAAGGGGTAGCAGCATTTAGTAGAAGACGGAGAGTGGAATAAGTGAGATAGAGCATACATCTCTCAATGAGGGCTTTGCTAGCGAGCGGGTGGTTGGTGATCTCCATGAGAAGAGGGGCACTTTGCAAGACTGTGGCATAGAGAAGACAATGGGGGAAGTGGGGAAGACAATTGGTGTGAATGGGGAAGTTATCGGGGATGGGGAGAGTGGTCGAGGAGTTAGACTCATTGAAGTTGTTGTGGGTGGCAGGCATGATAGGGAGTGAGGGTTAGTGAAATCAGAGGGAGTGCCTTCGTTTATAAGCAAGAGGGGTAGTCCATGCCCTAGATAAGTTCCTTTCCGGTTCCCACATATTCTCCGCATGTGAATATCTCTTCCACTTGATTAGATATCTCCATCAATTCTTTCCTCCTTTGTGTTGTAAGATACACTCTATCTCCCATTGCTCTTCTTTGTCAATAATCTCCACTGAAGGTCGAAGCATCAGGGTCCCAAACTCGGGGGTAGTGTAGAAGGTGGAAAGAAGGGAAGCATGGAAGACATCATGGATCTTCCATGTCAGAGGAAGTTTCAGCTGATATGCCACAGGGGAGATCACTTGAGTGATGACAAAGGGACCTTCTTGTAGCAGATTTAATTTCCTCTAGGGTGTACTCCTATGGAGATTAGTGGCCTTCAACCACACCTTATCTCCTACTTTTCATGGACAGAACTTGCTGCAGATTCTTGCTTACATCATTTGATGTGACAATTCATGTGCTGCAGATGCTTCCTATCATGCTTTGTCCAAAGTATTCAATCGATCAGTCAAGGCGGGAAGGAATGTCTTTCCTAGAGTTGGGTATGCCCGTGGTTCATATCCCAAGAGAAGGGAAAAAGGGGAACACTTGGTGGAAGAATGGATGGAGGAGTTGTGGTGGAATTGAGCAAAAGGAAGGAAATCGGGCCAAGTAGTAGGTTTGTTGCTACAGAATAGGCATAAATATGTCTCCAATTCTTAGTTGATGCGTTCCATTTCCCTATCGGTCTGGGGATGATAAGTGGAGGATAATGCAATGTCATATTGGAGTAAACAGGCCAATTCTCAAGCAAAAGCCAAGGCGAATTGTGGACCTTGGTCAGATATAAGCTGATCATGAAGGCCAAAGTGGGGGAAGATATGTTGGAAAAAGAGGGCGGCAACTCCGGCAGTATCAATTGATTTAGAGCATGGGATGAAAATTACTCTCTTCATAAGCCCATGGTCGACTACGACCAGGACAGCATCGAGGGGGCCAACAGGGGGAAGGCTAGTGATGAGATCCACAGAGAGTTGCTGGAAGGGACAGGTGGCGGAGGAAGAGAGAGGAGAAAGAGGTAGGACGACCGGGGAGGTGAGCGGTTTGGATGACTAGCAAAGGGGACAGCCAGAGATGAAGGAGCGAATGAAGGTCGACATGCTAGGCCACCAGTAATCTCGTTGAAGGAGGGCAAGAGTATGGAATTGACCACTGTGACCCCCGGCTGGAGAAGAATGGACAGAGGAAACAAGAGTGTGACGAGAAGAAGGAGAGATGTAGAGCTGAGAACAAAAGTAGAGGAGACCATCATGAAAAGACCAGTCAAGGAAAGAGGAACAAGGGAAAAGAGGAGAACCCTTATGCATGCACTCGAGGGCAGAGAGGACCAGAGGGTCAGAAGGAGAGGAAAGAGAGATCTTGTTGCAGAGGGCTGCATCGATGAGGTTGATGAAGAGATTAGGGGGTAGAAGGGTGATGTCTGCACTGTCAGTGGAGGCGGTGAAAGAGGAGGAGGAGTGAGAGAGGGCATCAGCAGGTCCCATTGCAGACCTGGGTTGAATGGAAAAGTGGAGATCAAAATCCTGAAGGAACAACATCCAGCAAGCCTGACAACGAGAGAGTCAATGGAGCTGCTTGAAATAGGAAAGGTTTTTATGATCCGTAAACACCATTACTGGGAGGCCTGTACTGTGAAGATAGTGTTTCCATTCATCAAGTGCATGAATCACCACAAGAAGTTCCTGATCATAGATATCATAATTACGCTCAGCAGGGGAGAGCATGTGAGAAAGGTAAGTGCATGGGTGGAGGTCCCCATTGACATCCTTTTGCATAAGTACCCCTCTGGTAGCAAGGAGGGAAGTGTCAGTCATGACGAAGAAAGGTGTTATGAAACCTCCTATTTTTCTATTATTTCTCCCGATTTTTCCAGCATTTTATCTTTACTTTTCAGGTCATGTGACTTTCGCTTATTCAGACTTCCACTCTTCATAGTCACGTGACACGTCAGGTGACCGATTAGGTAATCTGGTCCAGACCCGTGACTCAGCAAGTCATGTGATCTGCTCTAGACCCAATGACGTCACTATGACATCATTTGTTCTATCACATTCTAACCAGTAGCATTAGTCCCTCTTATCTTTTGCTGACTGATGCTCTATTGTTTCCAGCCAATGGCTGAATGGACTCTTATCGTAGTATAGTTAGTAGCCAATAGCATTTACCTCTCTTGTTGATTTGAACCTTAATTAATGTAGCATAGCATGGTCTGTGCATAGATAGCTGTAATATAAATACTGGGTGTGCAACGACTGGAATCTCCAGTCTTGTTCACTTGGGCATTATCTGGGATCTAAAAACCAGGCCAGTACAAGTGTGTGACTACACCCACTATCCTTGCCCCAGCATTCACTTGAGTGTTGGTGTTTCTATCCGTTACTGTTGTTCTACCACAGTTCCGTCTCTGTGGTTTTCTGATCTTGTTTCACTTGAACAAGACTACCCTCCTGTGGTAGGATCTACTAAAGTACATGTGACGTACTTTGGGACTAGCACCCAGTAAACGCTATTCATACAGTTGTTTGCCATAGCAGTACCCATTGTACCTCGGGTATCACCTTTATCATCGTCTGTCTTGGAGGTGGTATCGAAATACAAATAAAGTTGCTGTTCCCCATAGTACACTAGGGGTCGTATTGGCAGAGCGGTAGAGGCTGCCACGTAGAATGCATCAATAACGTTCACTGTTCACGTGATTATAGTTATTGTCACGTTGCTGTGCTGAGCATATTCAGTTGCCAAAGCCAGGCATATCCGGTTCCCCCACCCACTTCAGTATCGAGAGTTATTGTGTGACCGCGATGCACAAGAGTTTTAAATTTACAGATCAGGAGATACTCCTTGACTGCGACAAGGAGGAGTTTTACCAGTTTATAGCCAGCAAACTCTGTCAGTTGCAGAGTCTACCCCCATGATTCAGGCAAGAGGTAGTTATCAAAGACATCATCAGTGCTGAGCCAGTATATGCCAGCAAACTCAAACCCGTTCAAGACAGAAAACCTTGAAGCGTTCCTGAAGACCCAAGTACCTGTTTGGGCAAATGGAGATCCAGTTGCAGACTTCTGTGCCGAGTGGCTAGAAGATATTCACAGAGAAAAGACCACCTTACCCACAAGGCAAAGGACATTTTTGTCAAACGAAAGGTTGAGATCCTTGAGACCTTATGATCGTCTAAGGAGGCCAGCCCGCTACCGTCAGTGAATGCTAGTAACAGTCGCACTAGCATCAATCGTTATTTTCGCATCCTCATTGCTTTGCTGCTTCATTACCATCAAACGGAACGAAGAAGAAACAGTTTATGATCAGTTGGACAATAGTCCTCAAGTATACAGAAATCAGTCTAGCCCTCGCCCTATCCGTCTCAGAATTCAGGAACATCAGGTTTCCTGATCTTATCACCCAGAAAGACTGCGAATGAGCATTGAGTCAATTTGTGTCCTCATTGCTCTTGTCGCTATTGTCACCGCATTCTCAGTCTACGTGATCAAAGTCATAGATCAGTACATCCGAGCCCATCACGCCCTTATTGTTTCAGTCTACGTCGGCCAACAACCTGTCCTCTCTATCCATGTCTTGAATCCTTCCGAAGTTATCTCACCAAGCGGTTGGAAATACCAAGGAACTCAGAACTCAGACACCAACGGTTGGAACTAAGGTCCTGAACCATATGATCTTAGAAGCAATCACACTTGTTCTCCAAGTCACGCTTTGCTTATACCTTGTCCGAGCTACCACCCTCATCTTCCATCAGTTAACACAGATTCATTTAGCCACCTGCAGGCTACAGCAGACCCTCGAAGCAGAACTTCTGACGCTTCGAACTCAGTTAAACCAAGTAGAAGGAGCCAGACGAGTTCAGGACAACCATCATCACTACAAGTTGCTAAACCAACTCCCCACAGCAGTACCAGAACCCCCCTTGATTTTCGTGCCAGAAGCACTACCCTAGAGAACCCATAACCATCAACCCAAGAAGCCGCAGAAATGTCAGGAATCGGCTGGGGAGACATCCAAGCAGAAATAGGAAGGATAACTTCTGCAGTAGAAGACTTGTCTCTGCATGAAGGAGACACTAACATGTTTAACAAGAAATTTGTCGATCCAGGAGTATGGAATGGAGATAGGAAAACCTTCCGTCACTGGTGGTTGCTTATGGAGGTTTGGGTGAATACCCAGAAGTGGTCTCTTCTTGACGAAGAAAAAGAAAAGTGCACTGCCATATGGCTGTGAATGAAGGGACAAGCCACTTTATACATGCATCTCCACATCCAACAGTGCTTGAAGGCAAATAAATGGAAAAAGTGGACAGAACTGCAAGCAGATGTGGAAAAGTACTTCCACATAACTGAGTACTCTGAAGAGGTGTATGCCAAGCTAGATTCTCTAAGGCAAAACGGCAGGAAGATCATGGAGTTCCTCAATGAATTCCAATTCCTGAAAGAGGATTTGAACATCCCCGACAAGCATGCTGTTCGTATGCTGCGCAAAACGGTGGATTTCAAGATCTACATCACTGTACTAGAGAATAAGGGTGATCTCAGTTTCCCAGACACCCTTAACGCCTATCAAGAAATGGGCGAATGCTTAGAAAGAGTACAGTACGAAAGAGGAGCTTGAAAAGAGGTTCCACAAGGTTGGCAATCTAAGTCAAAGTTTACAGCAGTCAGCACTCAGCCAGGCCAGGGTGCGCCAATGGACATCGGAGCGCAACAACAGACTAGGCCATGTCCTAATTGTGACAAGATAGGACATCGTGCCAAAGAATGTAGAGCCCCACGGCAGTGCTATAACTGCAAGAAACCCAGGCATTTCATTAAGGATTGCAAAATGGGAAAAATTGTCAAGGCCCATGTCATTGGATCTCGATTTGAAATCCTAGAAGAGGAAGAAGCCACAGATTCCACAAGGTATATTTGGAAAGATGCCAAATATGAAAAAGAGAAAACAAGCCCCAAGGTCGAGTCTTTAAAAGAGTAAAGACCTCTCATATTTGAGGTGTGAGTAGGTCAGACAAAGTTTCCATTGTTGACAGTTTTATTTCTTCAGTAGCCCCCCCTCATTGTAGTACTTGTACCTGTACCGTTTCTCAGACTCGTGATCTTCACAAAATGGACTCATTTTTAGTTTCTAAAGTTTTTGTCCCTACACCAGTAGAGGAGAAGAAGGCCAACATCCATAGGATATATCGTTCATTATCCGAAGCTGATATAGTTTCCCTAGTTTCCCCAGAGCCACCTTCGAACATTTGTGATACCGCGTCTGTTTCTGACTATCATGTTCCATTTTCCGCAGAAATTTCATTCGTTGAAGGGGTGTCTCGAAAGAGTGCGGTGACCGACAATAAAGTCATACTTAATTCCCCATCAAAAGGAAAGTCTTAGAATGATATGGCTAGCTCTTCCTCTAGTATTTATAAAACCCTCGAAACCCAAGTAACGATGAGAACAGTCATCGCCAATCAAGAACCAGAATTTCAACTAATGCTGATGATCTATGGATACATCATGCATAACGATCAAGCCAGATGGACCAAGATAGGTTTAGTAGAAGCATTGCTCGATTCAGGAGCTACTCACATGTTTATTGATCATGATTTTGCTAAGAAGCACAATTTACAGATTGTGAAACTCAATAAGGCAGTGCTGGTCCTCAATGCCGATGGAACTGAGCAATTAATTGGGAAAGTAACCGAGAAGGCCTATATCACCATAGTTGTTGAAGAGGCTAATGGCGACAAGCACACCGAAGCCATTGAGGCCTTTCTGTCATCCCTAGGACTGTTATGCTTCAAGTATCTTATCGATGGTTAAGTCAAAAGATACTACTCAAGGCTTTGAGGCAAAGTCTCTTGGCGATGAGGACAAGTCTAGAAACTATGTGGTATTGCATAGAACTAGCTTACCGCTACCAGTACAAAGGCACTTTGTATTTATACTACTCCCAGTGGTGCACAGACCACCCTGACTAAACGTTATCATACCAATCTATGGGGCTATGATTAAGATCAGCTGGGGTTTGGGGCGATAGTAATCTGCTGGGGATCAGATAGGGAAAACGAGGCATGATAACAATCATTGCCTAGAAGAGGAATAGTGTCCATCGATAAGAAGAATCTAATCATGATAAGGACGATAAGAGTGACCATAGGGGAGTAAAGGAAAAATCAAGAAAGAACGTAACAAAAGTCCTGACTTTAGATATCAGTCACCGACTGATACTAAATCCTCCTCCTAGTATTGGCCTTTTGTGGCCCATGCTTCATCTCGTTCGTTGTGGTCATCTGCTGGAAGGGGGGTGGGTTCATAGAGGTCCTCCTCTTCCGCCTTCACGTTATAGTCAGGAGAAGGGCAGAGGGCCCATCTGTGTGTGTGTCCACAAGTGGTGCAAATGCCAGAGGGATAATTCTCCTTAGCGTGACCAGGGGCGACCCGCAGACAGACTGGACAAGTATAGATCAGGCAATGAATACTCAGATGAGTATCATACTCCCCACAGTGGACACAATAACTTTCCCACGTTGTAGGCGTGTCGACGTCGATAGGGTCAGCTCAGGTTCCTTCCTGATGCAAAAATGTTTGTCGACGGACAGGGGAAGTGGGTAACTCGAATGACGAGGTGATAGTCTTGCATCAAGGTCAATGATGGGGAGCAAGCATGGGAGTCTGGCGAGTGTCTGGCAATGTTGGAAGAACAAGTGGCGGTGGGGAAGGAGATGAAGTGGGAGGGGACGAAGGGGGAGATTCCGTGACTAGTCAATGGGGGAGTGGCACAGGAGAAGGAGAGGCAGAGCGGAGCGAACGAGTACAAGGGAGGACTGGGTTATTGTTCTGTGTCAAATAACTCCATAACGCTCCAGGGTGAAGAGTACGCAGAAGGGGAGTGAAGATCGGTGCAACTAAATTGTAGGGGAGTGTGCTCACAACATCCCCGAAGCGCAGGAGGAAAAGAAGGTCTAGGGTTTGGATATGTGCTTGTGCGATACAGATACTCCTCTCTGCTGCCAGAGCAGGAGGGCGGTCGTGTGGAGTGATTTGATGCATAACGAGACAAAGAGTCGAATATATAAGATAGAGGTTGCATGTTTCCAACATGGCTTCGTCGGCAAGAGGATGGTTGACTATTGCCATCATAAGGACAGCATCTTGTAGGATGGCTCCAAAAAGGAGTCGATGGGGGAAAATCGGTAAGAGATTTGCTCGGAGGGGGAATGGGTCAGGCAGCACAGGGGAAGTGGTGGATTCGGTAGACATGATTTGGGACAGGTGGCGAATAGTGGGCATCTACAGAAGGTCTCAGAGATGATGGGACTCCTTATATTCGTGGAGGATGGTCCGTGCGCCAGATAAATTGTCTTCCGGTTCCCAGGTATTTTCGGCATGGGAGTATCCTTTCCATTTGATCAAATATTGTCGTCGCTTCCTTTCCCCTTTATGCCATAAGATATGCTTTATCTCCCACTGTTCTTCATCATCAATAATTTCTGGCAGAGGGCGGAGTGTCGGAGTTCCAAACTCGGGAGTAATGCGGAAGGAAGAGAGAAGCGAGGCGTAGAAGACATCGTGAATTTTCCACGTCGGGGGAAGTTGTAGTTGATACGCCACAGGGGAAATCACCTGAGTGATGGCAAAAGGACCTTCCCTCAATGGGTTGAACTTTCTCCATGGTGTACTTTGTCGGAGATTAGAGGCCCTAAGCCACACCTTATCTCCAACTTTCCATGGACAGAACTTGCTGCAGATTCTAGCCTTCATCAATTGTTGGGCCATTTCGTGCACAGCAGATGCTTCTAGTCATGCCTTGCTCAATTTGGCTAATCAATCAGTCAAGGCAGGGATGAATGTTTTCCCAAAAGTTGGATATGCTCGGGGTTCATAGCTGAGGATGAGGGAAAAGGGGGACTGCTTCATGGAGGAATGTACGGAGGAATTGTGATGGAACTGCACTAAAGGGAGGAATTCAGGCCAGGAAGTGGGTTCGTTACTGCAGAAGAGATGTAGGTATATCTCTAATTCCTGGTTGACTCGTTCTGTTTCTCCATCAGTTTGGGGATGATAGGCAGAGGACAGGGCGACATCGTAGTGAAGGAGACAAGCTAGCTCTCGAGCGAAGGCAGAAGCGAATTGTGGACCACGGTCTGAGATAAGTCAATCATGTAAACCAAAATAGGGGAAAATATGGTGGAAAAAGAGTGTGGCAGTTCCAGCAGCATCGATCGATTTGGAACATGGGATGAAAACCACCCCCTTAGTAAGCTCATGGTTGACCACAACCATGACAGAATCGAAAGAACCAACAGGGGGAAGGCCAGAGACAAAATCGACCGAGAGTTGCTGAAAGGGGCAAGTCGCAGAGGAAGAAAGAGGGGAGAGAGGAGGGACAACAGGGGAGGTGAGCGGTTTAGAAGACTGGCACGTGGGGCAACCGGCAATGAAAGATTGGACAAAAGTGGACATTTCCGGCCACCAATAGTCACGTTGGAGGAGAGCAAGAGTGTGGAACTGACCACCATGGCCGCCAGCCGGGGAAGAATGGACGGAAGAGACAAGGGCGTGACGCGAAGATGAGGGAATGTACAGACAGGAGCGGAAATAGAAAAGACCGTCCTCAAAAGACCAATTGAGTCAGGAAGAGCGAGGGAAGAGAGGGGAGCTGTCATGCATCTGCTCGAAGGCAGAGAGGACCAACAGGTCCGAAGGGGTAGAGAGAGCAATCTTTTTCTGGAGGGCGGCATTGATGAGATTGATAAAGAGAGTGGGGAGAAGAAGGGTGGTGTCCGCATTGTCTCCAGAGACATCCGAGGAGGAGGAACGGGAAAGGGCGTCAGCAGGGCCCATTGCAGAGCCCGGCTGGACAGAGAAGTGAAGATCAAAGTCCTGGAGAAACAACATCCAACAAGCTTGTTGTCAGGAAAGACGGTGGGGTTGTTTAAAATATGCCAGGTTCTTGTGATCAGTATAGACCGTGACCGGCAGGCCAGTCCCCTGGAGGTAGTGCTTCCATTCAGCTAGAGCATGAATGACTGTGAGAAGTTCGCAATCATAGATGTCATAGTTCCGTTCAGCAGGGGAAAGCGTCCGAGAGAGATATGCACAGAGGTGGAGGTCTCCATTGGTGTCGCATTGCATGAGAACACTGCCCATAGCGAGAAGGGAGGCATCCGTCATCACAAAGAAGGGGGAGGTTAAATCGGGAAGAAGAAGGACAGGTGCAGTTGTGAAGTGTTGTTTCAAGGTGTCAAAGGCCTGCTGACAATGCGGCGTCCAATCCCAAGGCTGGGTGAGCCGGGTAAGGGAATAGAGGGGAGTGGCAAGGGTGGAGAAACTGGGGATAAATTTCCAATAGAAATTGCAAAATCCCAGGAATGAACGAATACCTTTGACTGTCAAGGGAGGAGTCCAGTTAGTGATCGCAGAGAGTTTGACAGGATCCATCCCAACAGAGTTATGGGTAATAATCAACCCAAGATATTCAATAGAGGAAGCATCGAACATGCATTTCGATAGTTTAAGGAAAAGGGAGTGTTCTCGTAAACGAGCTAGGACAAGTCGAGTGCAGAGATGATGACTTTCCAGCTCAGTGGAGTGGATGAGGATATCGTCCATATAAATGACTAGCCATCCTTGGGCTAGATAGTCATGGAAGAGATGGTTCATCAGAGCTTGGAAGGTTGCAGAAGAATTACACAGTCCAAAGAACATAACCATGGGTTCAAACAATCCAAAGGGGGTGATGAAGGCAGCCTTCCAGCAATCTTCTGTTTTAATGAGGACATTGTTATATCCCCATCGGATATCCATTTTGGTGAATATATGCGAGCTGCGAAGTTTGTCTATGAGTTCCGGAATAAGGGGAAGGGGATAGGCATTTTTCACTGTGTGCTCATTCAAATATCGATAATCTTGGCATAGTCGCAAATCCCCAGTCTTTTTCGGGACAAAGAAGAAGGGGGAAGCTTGGGGTGACATGGAAGGAGTTATTTGACCTGTCTTGAGGTTTTCTTCGAGGAATTTTTGACAGGCAGTCATTTCTTGAGGATTCAACTGGTAGGTTTTAGCCACCTGTGGAGAAAAGTCTGGAGTGAGGGTGATGGCATGGTCAAACGGGCGAGATGGGGGTAAGGTTCCTACTGTAGGTTTGTTGAAAACATCTTGGTAGTCGGTTATAAAGGAAGGGAGGGTTTGTTCTTTCTTCTCACTTTTCTGCGCGAGGTTGGTGGCGATCGTAGTTTTAGCAATGGTCTGTTGTTCTCTTGCGCGTTTTCTTCGGGCAAGTTGTCGGGTAATTTTAGGGTTTGGCAAAGTATCAAGGAAGTGAAGGGATAAAGATGATTCTTCATTCTCCTTGGGTATTTCTGGGATTAATTGAATTGTGTTGGACGTCCAGTTGATAACTGGATTTGCCCTTTGGAGCCAAGGGAAGCCAAGGATGATTTGTTCTTTTCCTAAATTAGTTACTAACAGTTCATCCATCCAAGAAACGTCCTGGAAGGTGAGTGGGATTCTTGCTTTCCAACGGATGGCTCCTCCACCATTCCTGCTTCCATCAATGTTGTTAACTTGGAGAGGAGGGAGGAGAGGTAGTAAGGGAAGACGTAGTTGTTGTACATAGTTCTTATCAATGAAATTTCCAGATGCCCTGCTATCCACTAGGGCGAGGAGGTCGACATTTCTTGCAGCAGCCAATAGAGAAAGGGGGATTCGCATGGCTTTCTCATCAGTCTGGCTAGAGTACATTGCTGCTGCTACTTTCAGAATAGGAGGGGAAGGCGTCGACTGATCTTTCCTCCTGGTCAAAAACCCTGGACAGTGAGTCTCGCTATGTCCATTGCCTGGGGATCTTCTTGCTCCCCTTCATAGAACGCTTTCTAATTGGTTCAGATGTTTGTTGAGGTATTTCCCTTTTCGACAAGGGATGCAACATACGCCGTTAACTCTGCAGAGGCCGCATGTTCGACGGGTTGCTGCAATACTTCTGATGGAATGCTAAGGGTAGTTCTTATGTTTGATGGTGCCTGCATTGGAGGGGATGGTAGGGGACAAGGAGGGAAGGTTCTAGGAGAGGATCCGCTGGGGCGGAATGGGGGGCGAGGAGAGAATGGATTCCTTGTTTTGCCACGATGCTTTCCTGTCCAACACCCAACCTTATGGCACAAGAAGCATCGATTCTCCCTTATGTGCTTGGCACGATTGGTAGGGGAGAGAATAATGGTGTCTACGTCCATCGCATTTGGATCTCTGCGATGAACTGCAAGGGTTCCTCCTCGATGAAGGTCAGCAATTCGCTGCTATTGTGCATGGAATTTGGCAGCATCCATTACCCATCCAGTGAGAGTGTCTGGGACAGCAGTGGACGAGAGAATCATTTGTGACAGGCAAGGATCCAATCCTCGGGCAAAGGCATCAATGAGGGTATTTTGATCAGTCACTCCTGACCTTGTGGCGTGTAATTGAAAGTCGGCAATGTAGTTCTGGAATCCGTCCTTATCTCGGACATTCTGTACTGTATCTTGCATTTTTCTTCAGGCCATATCTTTGTAGTTGAATGGGTAGAATGTTTTCTGAAAATCTTCCATCATGTATTCGTATGTCTTTTGTCCAAGGGGGAAGCCCACATTGGCTATCTGGCGATACCATTTCTCTGCAAAAGCCTGCCCTCGGCCTTTGTTCATTTTGCTCAATACAATGAGCATTTTCTTTCCATGAGTGTCATATACGTCAGGGTTCAATGTAAAGAAGGCCGTCATGGCCAATCCCCAATGTGGTGCATCTTGCAAGTCACCCAAGAAATCACCAGGTAGACCAGCTTTTAATTCTACAGGACGTATGGGGGCTTCGAGAGCTTCGAGTGCTTCTTCCATAGGAGGTGATGGGGGGAGGGGAAGAGGTGGTGGTGGTGGAAGGGGTGTTACATCAAGAGGAGAGAGTTCTTCTGTGGGAAGAGGGATATCCTCGTGGATTGGGGATGGTGAAAGGTAGGGGGAGGAGTGAGAGTGAGTAGTGGAACTGTTGTCATCGCTACTCGACGAAGGGGGACAGAATGTGGGTGGAATGCTGGCGTTTGATAACTTCCAGCTAGGAAGAAGCTAGTTCTTTTGTTATGCTTCGAGTATCTTATCGATGGTTAAGTCAAAAGATACTACTCAAGGCTTTGAGGCAAAGTCTCTTGGCAATGAGGACAAGTCTAGAAACTACATGGTATTGTGTAGAACTAGCTTACTGCTACCAGTACAAAGGCACTTTGTATTTATACTACTCCCAGTGGTGCACAGACCACCCTGACTAAACGTTATCATACCAATCTATAGGGCTATGATTAAGATCAGCTGGGGTTTGGGGCGATAGTAATCTGCTAGGGATCAGATAGGGAAAACAAGGCATGATAACAATCATTGCCTAGAAGAGGAATAGTGTCCATTGATAAGAAGAATCTGATCATGATAAGGACGATAAGAGTGACCATAGGGGAGTAAAGGAAAAATCAAGAAAGAACATAACAAGGACAACAAGACATAATAATAGGCTATGATTGGTTAAAGAGACATAATCCAGATATTGATTGGGTACAAAAGAAGTTAACCTTCTCCCAATGTTCCAAACATTGCCAAGCACAGCCAAGAGTTCAAGTCTGTCAGATGAGCAAAGAAGAAGAAGCAGATCTTAAGAAGTAGGTCCCAAGCCAGTTCTGGAAATACCTCAACGTCTTCTCGCAAGAAGAGTCGGAGAGAATGCCCACCCGAAAACCATGGGACCATGCAGTGGATCTGGAGGCAGACTTTGTACCAAAGAAGGGACGTATAATTCCTCTCTCAGACATGGAGATGGATGAAGTACACACCTTCATCGACAAAGAAGTAAAGAAAGAGTACATCCGTCCCTTCAAGTCACCACAAACGTCACCAGTCTTCTTCATACCAAAGAAAGATGGCGGAAAGCAAATGGTCATCGATTACCAATATCTGAACAAAGGGACCATCAAGAACAATTATCCCTTACTGCTGATTTCCACATTAATCAATCGCTTGAAAGGTGCCGATAGATTTACCATGCTAGATCTACGATGGGGATACAACAATGTATGCATCAAGGAAGGAGATGAATGGAAAGGAGCGTTCACCATGCTGATTGGGTCGTACGAGCCCATCATCATGTATTTTGGCATGTGCAACTCACCAGGAAAATTCCAGAACATGGTCAACAATATCTTCTCCGACATGTATGCAGTAGTGGTGATCTACATCAACAACATCATGATCTTTACCAAGAATAAGTCCAAAAAAGAACATATGGAGATCGTAGGAGAAGTGCTAAAGAGACTCCAAGAAAATGATCTATATCTCAAACCCAGCAAGTGCCATTTCAATCAGACCAAGGTAGACTATCTGGGTATGGTCATATCCAATGAAGGAGTAGAGATGTAGAAGAGTAAGACCGAAGGCATAGCAAACTGGCCAGTGTCTAAAACGTTGAAGCAGCTTCGAGGATTTCTAGGCCTCACAAATTATTACCAAAAGTTCATATGGGACTTCGTGACAGTGGCCAGGCCACTAAATGATTTAATCCTGAAAGACGTGCCTTTTAACTGGATGACCCGTCAACAAGAAGCTTTTGATCAGCTCAAAGGCATCGTCTCACAAGCCCCCTTCCTTGTATATCCCGACAGAAATCAACCCATCTGGGTAGAATGTGACACATCAGATGTTGCTACCGGAGCTGTTATGAAACGTGCATTTTTCAATTCATTTTCTATTCTTTTCCTTCTATTAGTTGCCAGGACTAGCCTCTGACTACAGTCAAGCCGTAGTGACCACCACTGGGTCTTAGTCCCAATACCCCTTTACTTCGAATCCCTCAGTCTAGTGACTAAACCTGTCACGTGACCAGTCACCTGATCTCATTAGATAATCAATCCAGACCCGGGATGTCATCAGCACGATCACGTCATCATCCGGCTGAGTCCAGAACCCACACGTCAGCCATGACATCATTTTGGTTCTGAGTCTAGATCCGATGACGTATCTATGACATCATCTGATTCCATTTCTTCTATGACATTCTAGCCTATAGCATTAGTCGCTCGCATAGCCAAGGCCACAGATCCTGAGCCTATGGCAATACTCGCTCATCCCCTGATCACTAATGACTAGAAGCTCCAAGCCAATGGTCGTCATCCCTTGACGGGATTCCAAACCCTTTATCCATTGCCGAGTACCAGCTATATCCATGCCCACAACCCTGTGAGAGTCCGCGGTACTCCATTAGTGCTTAGCCAATTGCATTAGTCCCTCTGGTACCTGGATTACCAATGCGCTATATCAGCCAGCCAATCAGACAGCACTTACGCGTCTCTACAGCAGGATATTAAGGGAATAGCCAATGGCCTTATTCTCTCGGTATGCCATGTACGACTCCTGAGTACTTTCACTTTCCATCTTCAGACTTCTGACTCAGGATGACATGTCATCCCTTATTTCCATTTCATTCCGCAGTTCTCTATTTTCATGTACCAGTAGCATTAGTCTCTCGTCTCGTACTCTGTACCAGTAGCCAGTAGCATTACTTACTCATCATTTACCAGAACCTTAATTAATCTAGCATAGCTTGGTCTGTGCATAGATACTGTTAATATATAAACCCAGGGAACTCGACTGGTAACTCCAGTCTTGTTCACTTTGAGGATTTTATCGTAAAGTCCCAAGTCCTTAGGCATTCACAGGATTTCGCTCCTGGCCAAGTATAAGGTTTCCAGACTCCTACCTTGCCAAGGTAGTTCCTTCATTACCCTGTTACAAGGGACTGGCAGTGGCTAGTCCGTCCCTCAGGGACCGTATCACATCTACTCGCCCAGTGACCTCTTGGTTGAGGTTGCCGTGTACCGTCAGTTATCCAGTCCAGTTACAGTATTGATCGTCTTTCACCACAGGACTCCATCTGCTACTAAGGATAGTAGGGACTTCATATCAGGAGCAGTGTTATCCTACAGACAACCCGATGGTAATTGGAGGCCAGCCTCCTTTTACTCCCATTCCCTCAACTCAGCAGAAAAGAACTATCCCATTTATGACAAGGAGCTGCTAGCCATCATTCGTGCTCTGAAAGAATGGAGGCACCATCTTATTGATCGAACTGAGTTTGAGATCTGGACAGATCACAAAGCTCTCGAGTTCTGGTGCAAACTGCAAGACCTCTCAGCTCGGCAGGCTCGATGGCATGAGTTCTTACTCGAATATAACTATAAGATCATCTACAAACAAGGTTCTAGCAACAGACGTGCTGATGTGCTGTCCCACCGTCCCGATCACGGAGAAGCAGAAGATGATCGTAACAAAGGAATTACTGTCCTCCACACTACTCATTTCAATCAGCCCGTTGTCAATATCCATTCGGCTCTCGCAGACTGCATCCACGAATGTCTGCTGGACAAAGCCCCCCTTGGATTTGATAAGGATGCTGAATCCTCCCTCTACATTGACATGAAAGGATGATTCTTTGTTCCAGAAGAACTGCATCCCCAGATTCTAGCCGAATGTCATTCTTCCCCCGTAGCAGAACATCCAGGACATCAACGTACCACGTCAAATGTGTTGCGATTTTATTCGTGGCCCTAAATGTTCTGGGATGTAATGAATTTTGTCAAAGCATGTCCTGTCTGTGTCATGGCAAAAGGTTCTCACCAGCCACTGGCTGGAAAGCTCCTTCCCCTCCCTGCAGCCACAACTCCATGGGCCAATATATCGGTTGACTTTATCACAGGTCTTCCTGAGTCACAAGGAAAGACTGCCATCATGGTAGTGGTGGACCATTTCTCGAAGGAAGTAGTGTTCATTCCTTGCACCACGTCCGTTTTGTCAGAGGATACAGCTCGAATGTTCCGAGATCATGTTTGGAGCATTCATGGACTCCCATCATCTGTTGTGTTGGACAGGGGTCCTCAGTTTGCTTCCGAGTTTATGCGGCAGCTGTGCACCCTCCTTGGAATCAAGCAGAAGCTGTCGACTGCATTCCATCCTCAGACGGATGGCTAGATGGAACGAGTCAATCAGGATCTTGAGCAGTACCTCCGTCTCTACGTTTCCAAAAAACAGCAGGATTGGGCAGAGTGGATCGCCATTGCCCAATTCCAACATAACAACTCCCTCACCTCCGTCACCAGTACTATTCCCTTCGCAGTCACCTGCAATTATGCTCCCTATGTAGGTTTTGAACCCAGTCTCACCGGCCCTCTCCCGTTTGGTGCTCTTCTCACGAAATCGCATGCAGACATTCATGAAGCACTAGAACGGTCCCGCAACGTGATGGAGCAAGCCGCTGAATCCTCCTGTTCTGACACCCCTACCTACAAGGTGGGCGATCTTGTTTGGCTCTCCATAGCAAATCTCTCCCTCCCTTATCCGTCCGCCAAGTTGTCTCAGAAGTGGATTGGTCCCTATCCGATCACTGCCGTCCGCCCCAATGCAGTCCAGCTCACTCTCCCTCGCTCTTAGAAGGTTTTCCCAGTGGCCAATGTCTCTCACGTCAAGCCATACATCAAGCCCTCTGAGCATCATCTGGTTGTTCAGCTGGATCTGATTGTGGTTCATGACGATCGCACAAAGGAATACGAAGTCAATTTCATTGTCGATTCACATCTTCACAAGGGCCGTCTGGAATTCCTTGTCCACTGGAAAGGCTGGGATGTCTCCGATTGTTCCTGGGAACCCGAGGCTAACTTACGAAATGCCACCGAAGTGCTGAATGCTTTCCACCTTGTCCATCTCTCCACCCCTCGCCATCTTCGTGGTCTTGATATGTCTTCTTTTGCAGCTCTTTTCGAGCATTATGAAAACTTCATGGAGGTTTCTCCTCCTGGGTCTTCTTTGGGATTCAAGACCCTTGCTGGGGGGTAGTGTTATGAAACCTCCTATTTTTCTATTATTTCTCCCGATTTTTCCAGCATTTTATCTTTACTTTTCAGGTCATGTGACTTTCGCTTATTCAGACTTCCACTCTTCATAGTCACGTGACACATCAGGTGACCAATTAGGTAATCTGGTCCAGACCCATGACTCAGCAAGTCATGTGATCTGCTCTAGACCCAATGACATCACTATGACATCATTTGTTCTATCACATTCTAACCAGTAGCATTAGTCCCTCTTATCTTTTGCTGACTGATGCTCTATTGTTTCCAGCCAATGGCTGAATGGACTCTTATCATAGTATAGTTAGTAGCCAATAACATTTACCTCTCTTGTTGATTTGAACCTTAATTAATGTAGCATAGCATGGTCTGTGCATAGATAGCTGTAATATAAATACTGGGTGTGCAACGACTGGAATCTCCAGTCTTGTTCACTTGGGCATTATCTGGGATCTAAAAACCAGGCCAGTACAAGTGTGTGACTACACCCACTATCCTTGCCCCAGCATTCACTTGAGTGTTGGTGTTTCTATCCGTTACTGTTGTTCTACCACAGTTCTATCTCTGTGGTTTTCTGATCTCATTTCAAAAGGAGTGGTGAGATCAGGGAGGAGAAGAACTAGAGAGGTAGTAAAGAGGCGTTTCAACTCGTCAAAGGCATATTGACATTGGGGAGTCCAAATCCAGGGGTGAGAGACACAGGTGAGAGAGTGGAGGAGTGCAGCGAGATGAGAAAAGCTGGGAATGAACTTGCGATAGAAGTTGCAAAACCTGAGAAACGATTGAACTCCTTTCACCATCATCGGAGGGGACCACTCAGTGGTAGCAGTGATCTTCACTGGATCCATACTCACCGAGTTGTGCATAATGACCAGTCCTAGGTATTCAACTGTTGAGACGTCAAAGGTACATTTCGACAGTTTGAGGAAGGAATGTTCTTGTAATCAGTCAAGAACAAGACAGGTATGAAGGTGGTGGATTTCTAATTCAGTAGAGTGGATTAAGATGTCATCCATGTAGATGACGAGCCATCCCTGTGCCAAATAATCATGGAAGAGATGGTTTATTAGAGCTTGAAAGGTGGCAGAAGAATTGCACAGGCTGAAAAACATGACGGTTGGCTCAAACAGGCCAAAAGGAGTGATGAAAGCAGCTTTCCATCAATCTTCAGGTTTAATGAGTACATTGTTGTACCCCCATCGGATGTCCATCTTCATGAAGATTTGTGATCTATGGAGTTTGTCGATAAGGTCAGGAATAAGAGGGAGAGGATAGGTGTTTTTGATTGTATGTTCATTTTGTTATGAGTCTACTTCTCTTAAACGGAAAGACGTCAACGTTGATTGTCTTGGATACGACTTAGCTATATCCCAGTATCTAGAGACCTTCTGGTGGTGTATTCTAGAGGGGATCTCAGAGGGATGTTCTGGGATGGAGGTCATAGGCAATGGGATCCAAGGGAACGATAAAGAGAAAGTAGGATTAAGCTAGGTTCCTAGGCCTAGCCCTGTATCAGTGAGAATATGAATGAGGGACATTCCCCTCGAGTACGTACGTACTTATACTGTAGGTATCGGTGCACAGACCAAGCTATGCTAAGTATGTATATGGAACTGTCCATAACCCTGGGTCAAGGGTTTGTATGAGAATGGTCATCCGTAAGAAGGGAAGCAGGCATGCATAGTAAGAAGCATGCTGCAGAGAAGAATAGAAGCGAAGCTGTGCAGCGGAGAAGCATGAAGAAGCATGCTGCACAGAAGAGAAGAACACAGAAGGGGAAGGGGAATGGCCTGTGGCGGAATAGGGCAAAGGGTAATACTACAAGCGGACACGGGGCAAGGGCTTACTGGTCCAGGACATGGAACACAAGGCACACAATAGGGGTGATGCATAGGGGTCCTGCCATAAGGACTGCCAATCAGATAAGGGGGATGGCTAGGAGGGTATAGATGACTACCAGCGGAGTGGGGCATACGAAGGATAGGGCACAGACGATGAACGTTAGACGATAGAGTGTACCAAGAATGACCACTCAGTGTAACGCTAAGGAAAATCGTAACATTAGTTCCATCTTTAGATTTCGAGCACCAGCTTGAAAAACCCTAAAAGAAAACCCAAAAACCCTAGAGAGGTTCTTCCGAGGGAAGGGAAAGGAGGTCCAGGATCTCAACTTCTTCCATGAAGTCGTTGTCAAGAGTGTGGAGAGAAAGAGATGGCATAGAAGGGGAAGCAATATCGACTGTCAACTGATGATGGAGAATGAGGACTTGGCAGGCCAGAAGGGAAGTCTCAGAGTGAGGAATAAGAGATGGACACCATGTGCGAGGTGATATGGACCAGTGAGGTCACCCGGGAATGCGACAATCAAAGGGAGGACAGAAGTGATCCATCCACATACTATCAAGTGCAAGCAGAGATCAGGCCCAAAATACTTCAAGGCAGCAGGGACAGCTGTGAACATGCCAGGTCACACTGCGGTGACAGACTTTATTTATTGGAGAGAAGAATTCATAAGAGTTCAGGTTGGAGAGGGAGATGTGAGCTGGAACATCAACAAGATGTGGTCGAAGGTGACGATTAAGGAGGGCAATGCAAGCATCGGTGGAGGAGTCAGTAGGAAAGAACATAATGACCTGAGACTGATGAAGGCATAGAGCAAGACCTTTATATGTCAGAAAGAGGGGAAAGAACAAAGGAAGGCAACTGGTGCCTAGATGAGAGAAGCCAACATGGCATTCTGGGGTGGAGAGGACAGGGATCTTGAGAGAAGTCCGCTTTGTCAGAGTGGAAGGCAGGAATCCTGTGGATCAGGAGCACCAAGCTTCTATCAGCAGAAGCTGTCAATTTGGCAAAAGAAGGGAAGAGTGGGAGTGAGGAGCCAGAGGAGGGAGTTCCAGGGTAGAGGTGATTGTCAGGCCATACCTCAGGGCCAGGAGGGAGGGGGAAGGAAGCAGTTTTACTTCGTGCAGAAAGACTAACTGGAGAGTTCAGATGAGACAGGTTTGCCAGACCCGGGACGAACAAGGGGAGGAGAAGAGTGGAGGGGTAGAGCAAAGGGTGCCAACCTTGCTCGACCTCTGACAAGGGGGAGGAATCGCAGTTTTATGTCATGCCAGATGTGCCATGACCTAAGAGGAAAGGAAACTAGTTTAACATCATTGCGGACGTCCATCACAAAGGGGGGAAGTGGACACTTAGTTTAACGTCATTGTGGACGTGTTGTTTTCTTCGTTTTCATTCTTTTTGTAGGACTGTTAGCAGTTTTACACTGTGCTGAGGGCTATATCTGAGACTCTAGAAGGAATTCAATTGGAGAAAACAAGAGATGAGGAAGAAGGGGGAGTGGCGGGTTGTCAGGAAGGATGGAAACAGAGGAATTTACCCCCCAGACAAGACTGGAGGCACCGATGACGGGAATACCCAACAAGACACTAGAGCAGGGCAGCCAAGAAAAGTGGCAGAGAAGAGGAAGAGAGAGAAAAGAACAGGGGTTGCAATGCTCAGGACAGCAAAGAGGAGGAAGAAGGAGAGAGGACAACAGGGGACAGCAATGGGGAAGGAGAAGGAGATGGCAGAGAGGGTGACGACGATGACAGCAGCAAGTCCATGAACCATGGACTGGAGATACCCACCATCCAGTGAGGAAGGGGAGATGAGAGGGCTAGGAGGCCGAGGATATGGAGAGGTTGCAGGGACAGCAGGGGAGACAAAGAAAGGGATGGGGAGGAACACACAACAGGCGATAAGGGGAGGGAAGAGAAGAAAAGGAAAGTACAGTGGCAATCCTCGGAAGAGAGACGATGGGGAGCGAGGTCAGCGAGGTAGGCCTCAAACATATCGTTGGGGAACAGGGATGGTGGGCCGTCAGAGAAGGGGAGTGGACCGGAGAGGAAAATGTCATCTTCGATGTCATCAGCCCAAGAGAGATGAGAGGGGACGATGAGGTCCAACTGTGGAGATGGGCAGGATGGGATGGGGGAGGGATAGCAAGAGGGAGTCAGGGTGGCCATGACGGAGGGGGCGACTGACGAGGGAAGGGACACGAGACGAGGGGAGAGGACTGGAGACTTCAAGGGAGCGAGCAGGGCATCCAACAAAGATGGGGGAGAGGCGACTAGGACGGAGCGAATCACGGCAAGCCCCAACAATGCAAGGCGAGGGCGATGAGAGATGGAGGCATGAATGGCCCAGAAGTGGGCAAGCATGTGTTGCGAGAGAGGGGTGCCAGAAGTGAGGGCAGCGCCAAGGGAGAGAGGCTTGTCAGGGAGGGAAACATCAATGAGGGGTGAAATACTGGCTTTATGGATGACAAGAGGAGATGAAGGAGAGAGCTCAAGATGACCAGTGATGAGCGGAGGAGGCATGGCAGGGATTGCATCAATAGCGAGAGAAGATGCAAGGGGGAGAGTGGTCTGGATGGCGACTGAAGAATACGTCTTCCGACAAGAGGTGGGAGAAGGTGCTGGTTCAGGCAGGAATTGAGCACACCAGGAAGGGGGTGGCATAGTGAAAGGTTCTGGCACGATGGGCAGTACATTCGCAAGGGATTGCATACTCAACAGAAGACAGGGATAGCGATCATCGAAGATCAACAGCAGGGAGACTGTTGTTGGAAGGACAGGGGGAGACGTTGTTGCCTGTTGGGGGTAAACAATGGTTCGTTGGACATGAGCAATTTGCTCCTTCAGAGGGTAAGGGGGTCAGGTCATGTGTCATTTTAGTGGAGAGAGGGTCAGTCGATGAGGGAAGGAGGAGGGATGGGATATGGGACGAAGGTCACGTATGCATTGTTGTTGCTCGTGAAACATAAAGGCCATGGTGCACCATGCGACGAGAGTGGTGGGAACTGTCGGCATTGAAAGAACCATGGTAGTGAGTTCTGGGTCAAGTCCAGTAGCGAATAAATCTATTAAAGAGGAATCATCTTGATCCTCAGATTGTGTGGCAAGAAGTTGGAAAGAAGATGAATAGAGGGAGAAACCATCTGGTTTTGTCAGGTCTTGGCGAAGACGTTGAAGCTTCCTACAAGCCTCTTCCCTCGCATTAAATGGGAAGAACATCCTTTTAAAATCATCCTTGATGGTCTGGTATAGGTGACCCCGATATTCTGCTCTCTATTCTTGGATGATTGCATACCATCTTTCTGCAAATGCTGATCCTCGCCCTTTTGTCATTTTGTTGAGGAATGTTAGACTCTTTGTTGAGTCATTATATAATCGTTGGTTTAGTGCAAAGTGGCTGTCCATCTGTATTGGCCAGATTACTGTGTCTTTCGTTAGACTGGAAAAGTCCCTAGGAAGTACAGCCTCTAATTCTTCTTGTGCATCATAATAAATTGTGGGGGGACACATTGGCGATTCTGGTCGCCCTTGTTCCATAGGGGATGGTGGTGGTGAAGGGGATGACATGTTTTCATCCGATGATGACGATGATGATGGCTCATCAGGAGTCCTTGCTTGGACATCTATTTTTATTCTTGGGACAGATGGAGTGATGGGTTCAACAGTGGGCGGCGGAAGTGGTATTGGGTTTCTTGGAGGGGATGGGGTATGGACAGATGGGGACATTTCTCTTCCTTCTTCTTGGTCTTGTTCTGGTTCATCTTCAGAGGAAAGGGCAGAATAATGGTTTGCCACTCTGGGTCTGCGTAGTAGATCCCTATGACTTCATAGATGAGGAGGGAGGGATGACATGCCAGCTGATGGTGTTCTTGGTGGAGGAGGGAGAGGTGTTTGTTCTGTAGTGGGGGATAATCTGGTGGTCTCTAGAGTAGTAGAACTAGACCCCAGTGCACTTCTTGTGACTGTAGGAGAGTGTGCAGTGGGGAGGATAGGAGATTCTGATCATCAGCGAGAGAACATAATGGTGGATGGGAAATGATGTCGGTAAGTACAGGCTTATTAGCACAGTATGACGATGATTTGTATTCTTTTGTTACGAGTCTACTTCTCTTAAATGGAAAGACGTCAATGTTGATCATCTTGGATATGACTTAGCTATATCCCAGTATCTAGAGACCTTCTGGTGGTGTATTCTAGAGGGGATCTCAGAGGGACATTCCGGAATGGAGGTCATAGGTGACGGGACCCAAGGGAACAATAAAGAGAAAGTAGGATTAAGCTAGGTTCCTAGGCCTAGCCCTGTATCGGTGAGAATATGAATGAGGGACATTCCCCTCAAGTATGTACATACTTATACTGTAGGTATTGGTGCACAGACCAAGCTATGCTAAGTACATATATGGAACTGTCCATAACCCTGGGTCAAGGGTTTGTACGAGAATGGTCATCCATAAGAAGGGAAGCAGGCATGCACAGTAAGAAGCACACTGCAGAGAAGAATAGAAGAGAAGCTGTGCAGTGGAGAAGCACAAAGAAGCATGCTGCACAGAAGAGAAGAACACAGAAGGGGAAGGGGAACGGCCTGTGGCGGAATAGGGCAAAGGGTAATACTACAAGCAGACACAGGGCAAGGGCTTACTGGTCCGGGATGTGGAACACGAGGCACAAAATAGGGGTGATGCATAGGGGTCCTGCCGTAAGGACTGCCAATTGGATAAGGGGGATGGCTAGGAGGGTATAGGTGACCACTAGCGGGGTGGGGCATATGAAGGATAGAGCGCAGACGATGAACGTTAGACGATAGAGTGTACCGAGAATGACCACTTGGTGTAACGCTAAGGAAAATTGTAACACATTTAGATATCGATAATCTTGACATGGTCATAAATCACCAGTCTTCTTGAGGACAAAGAAGAAGGGGGATGCTTGTGGTGACTGTGAAGGGGTAATCTGACCTGTGCGAAGATTTTTGTCAAGGAATGTTCAACATGCAATCATCTCTTGGGGGTTGAGCTGATAAGTTTTCGCCACCTGTGGGATGAAGTCTGAAGAAAGAGTTATGGAATGATCAAATGGTCAGGATGGGGGTAAAGTTCCTTCAGTGGGTTCAGAGAAGATGTCATGATAAGTGGCTATAAACAGGGGGAGGGTTTGTTCCACCTTGTCGCTTTTCTGAGCGAGGTCTGTAGTGATAGTGGTTTTAGTGATAGTCTCGTCTTTTCTTTTCTTCAGTCGCTCTCAACAAGCAAGTTGATGAGCAATTTTGGCATTAGGAGAGGCAGAAAGGAATTGGAGTGCTAGAGGAGGATCATTGGTTTTGTTAGTGATCAGGGATGGGAGTTAAATCATATTCATTCCCCAATTGATGATAGGATTCATTCATTGCAACCAGAGGAATCCTAGGATGATTTGTTCTTTTCCTATGTTAGTGACAAGGAGTTCTTCTGTCCAGGTGACATCCTGGAACATGAGATGGATGCAGGCTTTCCATCGGATACTCCCTCCTCCATTTTTAGTTCCATCTACATTGTTGACTCGGAGACAAGGGAGAAGTAGTAAGAGTGGGAGATGAAGTTGTTGAGTGTATTTTTTGTTGATAAAATTTCCTGAGGTGCCACTGTCCACTAGGGTGAGAAGGTCAACTTTTCTTGCTGCAGCAGAGAGGGAGAGGGGAATTCTCATAGTGTTTTCTTCATTCACTCTAGTATACATTGCTGCTACTTCTGAGGACAGAGGGGAAGATGTCGACTGATCTTTCCTCCTCTTTAAAAACCCTGAACCATTACCCAGGCTATATCCATTGCCTGGGGATCCTCTTGTTCTCCTTCATACATTGCCTTTAAGGCTGTTTGAATATTTACCAAAGTATTCCTTTTCTCGATAAGAGAAGAGACATATTCTGTGAGATCAGTGGTTGCTGTTCATATGTTCAAGATAGGCTGGACTGGGGGGTTGGGCAGGGGACGAGAAAAGATGGGTTGGGGAGCATGGGGGTGAGGAGAAGATCCCCCAGTGGCAGGACGGAATGGGGAGCAGGAGGAAGTGGGGTTCCTTGTTTCCCCTCGATGTTTTCCTGTCCAGCAACCAACCTTGTGACAGATGAAGCAGCGATTCTCTCGAATGTGCTTAGCACAGTTTGCTGGGGAAAGGGTGATGGTGTCGACATCCATCATGTTTGGATCTCTGCGATGGGCTGCCAAGGTTCTCCCTCAATGGAGATTGGCAATGCATTGCTATTGAGCATGAAATTTGGCAGCATCGGTCACCCATCCTATGAGGGTGTCAGGTACAGCGGCAGAGGAGAGGATCATCTGGGAGAGTCGAGGATCTAATCCTTGTGTGAAAGCATTGATGAGGGTATTCTGGTCAGTCACTCCTGACTGTGCAGCATGTAACTGGAAATCAGCAATATAATTCTGAAAACCGTCCTTCCCTCGGAGGTTCTGGATAGTATCCTGCATCTTTCTTCAGGCCATGTCTTTATAGTTGAATGGATAGAACATCTTGCGGAAGTCATCCATCATATTTTCATATGTCTTCTGCCCAGTAGGGAATGCTGCATCGTCAAGCTGGTGGTACCACTTTTCTACGAAGGCCTGACCTCGGCCTTTGGTTATCTTGCTCAATGCTACAAGCATCTTCTTTCCATTTGTATCATAGACATCCAGATTCAATGTGAAGAAGGCTGTCATGGCCATTCCCCAGTGTGGTGCATCTTGCAAGTCACCAGAGAAGTCACCAGATAGTCCAGTTTTCAATTCTGTAGGACGTGCAGCAGTGGGGAGGTTGAGAGCTTCTTCCATTGGGGGTAAGAGGAGGGGTGGAGGTGGTACAGGAAGGGGGGTGATTTCTAAGGGGGAGATCTCTTCTTTGGCCAGGAGAGGGACGTCCTTGTGGATAGGAGAAGGTGAAAGGTAAGGGGAGGAGTGAGAGTGAGTAGCAGAACTATCGTCATCACTACTCGACGAAGGGGGGCAAAATGTGGGTGGAATGCTGGCATTTGATAACTTCCAGCGAGGAAGAAGCTAGTTCTTTTGTTATGCTTCGAGTACCTTTAGGATGAAGTTGAAAAGATACTACTCAAGGCTTTTTGAGAAGGAAGTCTCTTAGCGATGAGGACAAGACTAGAACGATGTAGGATTACATAGAACTAGCTTAGAGATACAGTATCATGTGCTAAGGTATTTATACTACTCCCCATGGTGCATAGACCATCCTGACTAAGTGTTATCTATGGCAATCAGTGGAGTGATAACGATCCGTTGGGGGATGGATAATGATCTACTAGGGAATGGGGAGATAGCAATCTGCTGGAGATGAGAAGGGGAAACGAGGCAAGATAAGCAATCTGCCTAGAAGAGGAATAGCATCCATCAACAAGAAAGGAAACATATGGCAATACAAGAGAGCTAAGGAAAAACAGTAGAGGAAAAGAGAAAAATCATAACAATTTCCAGTTGCATGCCGCATGGTTAGGAGTGACTGACCAGAACACTCTCATTGATGCCTTCATAAGAGGGTTAGACCCCCAACTCTCCCAAATGATCCTTTCCTCTGCCATTGTCCCAGATACCCTTATGGGCTGGGTCACTGACATAGCAAAGTTCCATGCCCAACAACAATGCATCGCTGACCTCAGACAAGGAGAAACCCTAAGCACACATCGAAAGGACCCAAACGTGATGGACATAGATGCCATTACCCTTTCCCCAACCAACTGAGCAAAGCACATTAGGGAAAATTGATGCTTCATTTGTCACAAGGTCGGTTGTTGGACAGGAAAACATTGAGGAGAGATGAGAAATTCTACTCCCTCCCACCCCCCGTTCCACTCTGCCCCAGGAGGACCCCTTTCCCCTCATCCCCATCCCTTCCCCACTCAATCCACTTCCTCTTGACCCTTACCCCATCCTCTAGTCCAGGCACAATCAAATATATGAACAGCAACTACCAATCTAACAGAATACGTCTCTTCCCTCATTGAAAAAGGGAATACTCCAGTAAATATCTGAACAGCCTTGAAGGCTATGTATGAAGGAGAACAAGAGGGTCCCTAGGCAATGGATATAGCCCAGGTAATGGTTCAGGGTTTTTAAAAAGGAGGAAAGATCAGTCAATGTCTTTCCCTCCCATTCCAAAAGTAGCAGCAATGTACACTAGCCCAAATGAAGAAAGTGCTATGCAAATCCCCCTTTCCTTCTTGGCTGCTACAAAGAAAATCAACCTTCTCACCCTGGTGGACAGTGGCACCTCAGGAAACTTCATTGATGAACAATATGCTCAACAACTTAGTCTCCCTTTCTTACCACTTCTTCCTCGTCTTTGAGTCAACAATGTGGATGGAATGAAGAATGGAGGAGGGAGCATTTGGTGGAAAGCTCGAATCCATTTGACATTCCAAGACGTCACCTGGACAGAAGAACTTCTCATAACAAATATAGGAAAGGAATGAATCATTCTGGGATTTCCCTGGTTACAGCGAATGAATCCTATCATTGATTGGGGAACAAATACAATTCATCTCCCACCCCAGGTCTTGGACAAAATCAATGACCCCCCTCTGGCACTTCAATTTCTCTCTGCCTCTCCTAATACCAAGATTACTTGTCAACTCGCTCGTCGAGAGCAACTAAAGAGGAAAAAGGACGAGGTTATCGTCAAAACTACCATCACAACAGATCTCGCTCAGAAAAGTGACAAAGTGGAACAAACCCTTCCCCCATTTATAGCGGACTATCATGACATCTTTTCCAAACCAACAAATGGGGCTTTACCTCCATCTCACCCATTTGACCATTCCATAACCCTCACCTCTGAATTTGTCCCACGAGTAGCAAAGACCTATCAACTCAACCCCCAGGAGATAACTGCATGTCAAGCATTCCTGGATGAAAACCTCTGAACGGATCATATAACCCCCTCGAAATTGCTGCAAGCATCCCCCTTCTTCTTTGTCTCCAAGAAAACTGGCAATTTATGACCATGCCAAGATTATCGATACCTGAATGAACATACAATCAAGAATGCTTATCCTCTCCCCCTTATCCCTGACCTCATTGACAAACTTCATGGGTCACAAATTTTCACAAAAATGGACGTTCGATGGGGGTATAACAACATGCTAATCAAACCGGAAGATCGATGGAAAGCTGCCTTTATCACCCCCTTTGGTTTGTTCAAACCGACCGTCATGTTCTTTGGGCTTTGTAACTCTCCTGCCATCTTCTAAGCCTTAATGAATCATCTCTTCCATGACTATTTGGCTTAAGGGTGGCTTGTCATTTATATGGACGACATCCTCATTCATTCCACTGAACTGGAGATCCACCACCTTCACACCCATCTTGTTCTTGATCAGCTACGAGAGCATTCCCTCTTCCTCAAACTGTCGAAGTGTACCTTTAATGCCTTATTGGTCAAATACCTGGGACTGGTCATCATGTACAACTCAGTGGGTATGGACCTGGTTAAGGTCTCTTCCATCACAGACTGGTCCCCCCTGATGACAGTGAAAGGGGTCTGCTCATTCCTCGGCTTTTGTAATTTTTATTGCAAGTTTATTCCCAGTTTTTCTCATCTTGCTGCTCCCCTTCACTCCCTCACTTGCATCTCCCATCTCTGGGTTTGGACGTCGTAGTGTCAACATGCTTTTGACACTCTTAAGCGTCTCTTCACCACTTCCCCCATTCTTCTCCTCCCTGATCTCACTGCCCCTTTCTTCATCATGACCGATACCTCCCTCCTCACCACTAGAGGGGTTCTTATGCAGAAGGATGCGAATGAGGATCTCCACCCCTGCGCCTACCTCTCCCACATGCTCTCTCCTGCTGAGCAGAATTACGACATCTACAATCGTGAACTTCTCATAGTGATACATGCTCTCGAGGAATGGAAACATTATCTTCATGGAACAGGCCTCCTGGTCATGGTATATATGGATCACAAGAATCTCTCCTATTTCAAACAACCTCACTGCCTCTCCTGTCATCAGGCATGATGGATGTTATTCCTCCAAGACTTTGATCTCTGTTTTTCCGTTCAACCAGGGTCGGCAATGGGCCCCACTGATGCCCTTTCACGCTCTTCCTCCTCTGATATCTCAGCCAACAATGCTGATGTCACCCTCCTCCCTTCCGATCTCTTCATCAACCTCATCAATGTCACTCTCCAGGACAAGATCGCTCTTTCTACTCCTTCTGACCCTCTCATCCTCTCCGCTCTCAAACACATGCATGAGGGGTCTTCACTTTTCCCTCGTTTCTCTTTTCTTGACTAGGCCTTCCACAATGGTCTTCTCTACTATTGCTCTTGCCTTTACATTCCCCCTTCTTCCCATCACTCTCTTGTCTCCTCTATCCATTCTTCTCTGGCCGGTGGCCATGGTGGTCAATTCCACACTCTTGCCCTTCTTCAGTGTGATTATTGGTGGCCTGGCATGATGACCTTTGTCCATGCCTTTGTCTCTGGCTGCCCCCTTTGTCAATCATCCAAGCTGCTCACTTCCCTGGTCCTCCCTCCTCTTTCTTCTCTTTCCTCCTCTGTCACCTGCCCTTTCCAGCAACTCTCAGTTGACCTCATCACTGGCCTTTCCCTGTTGGTCCCCTTGATGCTGTCCTGGTTGTGGTCGATCATGGGCTTACTAAGGGGGTGGTTTTCCTCTCTTGTTCTAAATTGATCAATGCCATAGGAGTCACTACCCTCTTTTTCCATCATATCTTCCCCCACTTTGGCCTTCATGACCGGCTCATATCTGATCGAGGTCCACAATTCGCCTCAGCCTTTGCTCGAGAACTGGCCTGATTACTCCAATACGATGTGGCACTCTCTGTTATGACCATGCCATGGGAAGCGGTCACAATGATGTGCCGCTGATACTGATGTTGTACTTGCTCACACTTGAGGTCTATACCCTTGAACTTACTAGCCATAGGCTTACGGCCTTATTGTGCTATGGACCCAGACATCATAACGAGGAAAGGGATATATTGCCCAAGGTGGCAAGGAGAGGGAGTGACATGGTAATAAGCTAAAGATGAGCTTAGGGCTCATCTAGCTATGAGTACCTATCTTATATACTACAGGGATATGTGCACAGACCAAGTACACATATGGAAATACCCTAAGACCTGTAGAACCCTATACCTACTATAGAAGGCAGTTAACCTTGAGGTGGAATGTGAAGGAACCTCAAGGGAACAGAGAAGCATGGGATGGCATCCTAGCAGATCATAGAAGCACAGTGTTCCACACCATGTATGTATATAGATCAGGGTCAAGGGTACACCTGATTGGGAAGGATTACATAATGGTCCAACAATAGCGTCATGGCTATTCGGATGGAGGAAGCATGTACAAAGGGGATATCAGCCAATCGATGATTGGTCCACGATGTGAGGGGTTTCTCGGTAAGAGTATCATATTCTATACAATAGAGACATGTTGGGGCGAGTATGATCAAGCCCATTGCTAGATGAGCAATGACAAAGGCTTAGGATAGCTAGATTGCAGCCACTTGGCTAGCAAAATCGTAACACTCTCTTCTGCTTATCACCTCCAGACTGACGGCAAAACTGAACATGTAAATCAAGAATTAGAAATATACTTACGCCTCTTCTATAGTAATGAACCAACTACTTGGCCAGACTTTCTTCCTTTTGCTCAGTTTCACCATAGTTCCTCCATTCACTCCTTCACGAAGTGCTCTTCCTTCTCCCTCTTACTTGGGTATGAACCTCATGCATACCCTGCCCTGGGACAAACATTCTTTCCTATGCTGACAGATTGAATGAATGATCTAGATAAAGTGCATAAGAAAGCTTCTGCTGCCTATGAACTTTCCCAACAATTGATGTGTGCACGAATCTACAGCAAGTTCCACCCATGGAAGGTAGGTGATAAGATGTGGCTAAAGGCCACCAATCTCCCCTGAAGTACTCTGTGGAGGAAACTCAATCCACTTTGGAAAGGACCTTTTGTTATGTTTTTCTTGATTTTCCTTCACACTCCTCACCAGTCATTCTTATCTTTCTTATCATGATCAAGATCTCCTCTTATCGATGGACACTATTTTTTCTTCTAGGCAGTGATCGTTATCATGCCTCGTTTTCCTTATCAATCCCCATGCGATTACTATCTCCCCAATCCCCAACCGATCCTAATCATAGCCCCATAGATCGCTATGATAACGCTTAGTCAGGGTGGTCTGTGCACCACTGGGAGTAGTATATAAGATAGTGCCTTTGTACCAGTAGCAGTAAGCTAGTTCTATGCAATCATATGTTGAATTAGACTTGTCCTCATCGCTACAAGACTTCGCCTCAAAGCCTTGAGTAGTATCTTTCAACTTAACCATCGACAAGATACTCAAAGTGTAACAAAAGAACTAGCTTCTTCCTCGCTGGAGGTTATCAAACACCAGCATTCCACCCACATTCCGCCCCCCTTTGTCGAGTAGCGACGACGACAGTTCCACTACTCATTCTCACTCCTCCCCCTACCTTTCACCATCTCCAATCCATGAGGATATCCCTCTTCCCACAGAAGAGCTCTCCCCTCTTGACGTAACACCCCTCGCACCCCCACCACCCCATCCCTTTTCCCCTCCACCCACTATGGAAGAAGCCCTTGAAGCTCTTGGAGCCCCCCCTCGCTCTATCGAATTGAAAGCCGGTTTGCCCAGCGACTTCTCTGGTGACTCACAGGATGCACCACATTGGGGAATGGCCATGATGGCCTTCTTTACTCTGAATCCAGAAATCTATAACACTGACGGAAAGAAGACGCTCGTCACATTAAGCAAGATGACTAAAGGCCGAGGGCAGGCCTTCGCAGAAAAATGGTATCGCCTGATTGGGGATGCAACAATCCCACCAGAACAGAAAACACATGATAACATGATGGATGACTTCTGGAAAACGTTCTTCCCATTCAACTACAAAGACATGGCCTGAAGGAAGATGATGGATACCATACAGAATGTCCGAGACAAGGACGGATTTCAGAATTACATTGCAGATTTTCAACTACATGCCGCACGGTCAGGAGTGACTGACCAGAATACCCTCATTGACGCCTTTGCCTGAGGATTGGATCCTCATCTATCACAGATGACTAGCTAGTTCACCCGTTTTGTGCCTTTGGCACAGAAAGGAGTGTGTGTGTTCATCTAGTATCTTTTATTGAGTTTCTTGTGTAGTACTTTATTCAATATCATATGAGGAAAAGTTCTCATCTAGTATCTCTTATCTAGCTAGTTCATCTGTTTTATGCCTTTGACACAGAAAGGAGGGAGAGTGTTCACAGTTTCTTATATAGTGCTTTATACAATATCATATGAGGAAAAGTTCTCATCTAGTATCTCTTATTTAGTTTCATATGTAGTACTTTATACAATCATCAACACCATCTTTAGTTAACTTTGTTACCAAAAAGTCTAAGGTCCTAGCTACACTTTTATTGTAATTAACTTTCAAACACTTCATCTCACTTTCAAACTTAACAACATTCACTTGTCTGTCACTACTCTCACTTGTCCATCACTTCATCTATCTATTACCTTGATAGTATTAGTGGAATACTATAAGATTGTCCAGCTAGTATGGTACTATTAGTTCTTAAGGCTTAAGATCCCATCAATATCATATAAATAATATCAGAATCAATGAATTTATATATATATATAATCAAAGCTATAAGTTTCTAAATACTTCAGTCCAAACTACATTCATTGCCTTGATATCTCTTTCATCTTGCTCATCATTTCCAAATATAATCTTGACATTTCTAGGATGAGTGCAATGTGAAAGTGTAACATACAACTGTCCATGAGAGAACATAG
>JBBPKO010000190.1:0-19370 GCA_038089295.1 Xerocomus amazonicus
GGGCCTTCGAGTAGAAGGTATCGGTGAAGTAGAACGTCCAAGAGGCTTCACAAGGTAAGCGTTGGAGAAACCAGTGGATCTATTGACTGCTAGGTCGCAAGATACAAGGGAGAAACTACTTAGAGAACTTGTATACTCGATCACTGGTCTAAATAGGTAGTCTGTTGGTGCACGGACCAAGCTGTGTCGTACTACGGAATGACTCATAGTGAGTCAAGTCGAGTCATAGCTATTGTATCATGGCAACCATCAGGGAAAGGAAGGAGAAGGAACATGAGGCAAAAGAATAGCTAATGCCTAGAACGGAAATAGCGTCCGGGTCGTGAGACAAATGTACAAGGTCATGGAAAGGTTTTCATACGGTCGGGAAAAGGAATATCTGGGAAAGATAATCGAATATAGGGGTAAGAGAAGAAGAAAACGTAACAGGTAGTCTCTTTTTATCCTGCAGTAAGGGACTGGCAGTGGCTTGTCTGTCCCTCAGGATCCATATCACATCTATTTGCCCGGCGACCTCTTGGTTGGGGTTGCCATATACCCATCAGTTATCAGTTCCAGTATCAGTATTAATGTCTTTCACCACAGGACCTGTCTGCTACTTAGTTTAGTAGGGACTTCGTATCAAGAGGGGAAAGCATATAGAGATGAAAGAAGAGAGAAAAACATAACATAAATACTAAAATATGAAGCAATCACATGTTAAAAAAGGCATAGAGGTGAAAGGTGTATCATAGCAATAAATGAAATATCAAAGATAGAAAGAAGGACAGCTATACTAGTGACATCAGAGTGAAGGAAAGGAGGACAATCAGAGGTCTTGGAAATATCAATTGAGTTAGGAGTAGCAACTGTCAAGTGTCAATGAATAACATAATCATAGGTAAATCAAATGCAAACAGTCCAAAAGTCTAAAGGATCACAGTTAAGGAAAATGAACTGGAGTTACATTGAAATACACTCAGAGTTGGTATAGAGTACCAGAGTTGCTTAGAGGTACTGGATTTGATAGAGAGACAGTGGAAGAGAGGGCAACAGCAAAGATGGAAAGTGGTTGGACCAAGGTGACATGTACACAAGCAATAGTGGCTAGTGAGAGAGTCTGAGAATGACAACAGTATCACAGAGGGGTTATGGTATACAATGGATAAAGAGCTGCAATGTGTCATTACTGGGCAAAGAAGGTGGAAGCAGCAGAGACCTAGGTAGAAAGGGTAGAAGGTATATTGGGCATGGATAAAATCATTTGGGCAAGAGAAGGGTCTAATCCAGTGGCAAAAGCATCAATAAGAGTGGTCTTGTCCTAGATATCTGATTATGCAGCATATAGTTGAAAAGTAGAGGAATAGAGAAGAAAGCCATCTGGTTTCTTCATATCTTGTTAAAGAGAGAGGAGTTTACATCATGCCTCTTTTTTAATGTTGAAAGGAAAGAACATCTTTTTGAAATCTTCCTTGATAGATTAGTAAAGTTGACTGTGATGGTCAGCAGCTTTTTCATTGATAAGTGTTATGAACTTATGCCATTTCTTATGCCATCTTATCTTTTTCTGATCTTTTACCTCTTATCCATCAGTCAGACACTATTCCCTTTCTAGGCAGAGAGTCATATCTCACCTTGTTTCTCTTATCTGATCTCCATATGATCACTATCTCCCCATTCTCCAGTAGATTGTTATCCCATCTCCAGCAGATCATTATCACTCCACTGATCACCCAGGATAATGCTTAGTCAGGATGGTCTGTGCACCATGGGGAGTAGTACAAATACCTAGCACATGTATCATTCTCCTCTAAGCTAGTTCTATGCAATCCAACATTGTTCTAGTCTTGTCCTCATTGCGAGATCCCCTTTTCACCTTGAGTATAGTATCTTTTTGACTTTTGTCTTAAAGGTACTTCAAAGCATAACAATAAGAGTATACTAGCATTCTGTGAAAGCTGGTTCTCATCTCTTGATAAGTTTGCTTAAGAATATGAGACTTTTTCCTGAGTTGTCATACAATCCTTCATTGAGGGCAAAATGGCCATCCATTTGAGTGGGCCACAAAATTGCATTAGTAGTAAAACTAGAGAAGTCTCCAGAGAGGGCAGAAACAATTTCTTTTTCTTTGTCATGGTAGATATGTATTTTGGGGTGAATGAGAGATTTAGGGTGGCCTTCATGTATAGGGGAATCTGGTAGAGAGAGAGAAGAGGTTTTATCACTTTCAGACAATGAGTATGGTTTGGTTGGTGTTCATGGTTCGAGAAACAATAAAGCTGGGAGAAAGAGTGGAGTGAGAGGCAGGAGGCAAGTGATAGCAGAGGGAAAGGTTGGTTTAGTGGGAGGAGGAGGAGCTTGCTCAACAGGGTTGGGATAACTTGTAGTGATTGCATATAATTCTGGAGGGGTCTCTACAACTGTTTGTTCCTCTTTTCATTCTTGTTTCTCTTGTGCTAGTATTGCATAATGGTTGCATTACTCTTCTTCTCAGCACTCTCTTACTATTCATCAACAAACTCGTTCAAAGGTGGACATGGGGGGACATGCTTCTGCTGGTTGAATGGTTGGAGAACTCATCTCTTCTTATCTATTTACATCTTGGATCATCTGTGCAAGACAAGGAGTGGTTGGTCTGAGACCATAATGATGAGGAGGGGAAGGTCATGAGGGACTGAACCATATTGGTCAATCATACAAGGATGGGGAAGTATGAAGGGACCTGGGTATTGTCAACCTGGAGCTTCCATTACCTTCTCATTGTGAAGAGGCAGTCACTGAGTCACAAAAAGGAAGAGTAGGACAGCAAGAGAACATGGTGATGGGCAAAGGTAGGTGAAAGTACTCATTTAATAACAGAGTATGAGAAGGAACCTGAATCTTTTGTTACAAGATTTGATCTCTTGGTCTGGAAAGGCTGATCAATGGTGAAGCCTTGATTATGACTTAACTATATCTTGGGATGGAGGCTAGCATCTAGTATATTCTAAGAGGATGAAGGATGTTCTAGGATGGTGGTTGTCATATAACAGTAACCAAGGGAATAGTAAAGAGATCAAAGAGAAGCTAGTGGAAACTAACCATATAAAGGTGAGATTCAGGTTAGAGAACTATCCCTCTACTGTACATGCATATTTATACTACAGAGTATGGTGCATAGACCAGGCTGTGTAGGTACACATATGGAAAGTGGAAAAGAGTTCCATAACCCTGGGTAAAGGGTATGTATGAGAATAGGCTAACCTGGGAAGAGAAGCATACTGTGAGGCAAAGGGGAACAGCCTGATGAGGAATAGGGCAAAGGGTATCCCATGGGCAAAGGGTAATGCTACAATAGGACACAGAGCAAGGGCTTACCAGTCCAGGACATAAGAACAAAAACATATAAGTGGAGAGGAGCATAGGGGTCCTATCACAAGGACTGATAAGCAAAGTAAGAGAGCAGCCAGGATGGTATAAGTGAGTACCAGCAGAGTAGGGCAGATAAAGGATAGTGTGAGCACAATAAAGAGGAGATGATATACCATTCCAAGTACTAGCACAGGCAATAGTGCTGGTAGAAGTTGGAGCATGGTAGAAAATCATAACATACAGGCAACTTTGAAGGGATAGCATATTGTTACATGAGTATAGATACCCAGTAGACAGTAGCATACCTGAAGAATGTAGATGACAAACAGTGTTTCAGCAAATTGACAGTTGGAGAGCATAAACATGCTGAAGATGAATGCATGTGTCTTTGCATAACAGACCCATTTGTAGGGCTTTTGGGCAACAATCAGTTTTATCCAAAAGCCCTACAAATGGGTCTGTTCAGGTGTGTAATTGCATAACACACCCGATTTATGGTGCTTTCTATTGAATTTTGAGATCTTGTGACCTTGGAAAGGAAGTCAACCTAATCCTAAAAGCACTTGACAAGATGAACCCAGGACTTCCCAATATATATCCAGATGCTCTATCAGTGAGCTACCTAACCTTAGCTCAGTTGGAAGAGCACAAGACTGCATAACCGGATAAATTCATCTTGGGGTCGCCTGTTCGAGCCAGGCAGGTCGGATACAATCTTGCTCTAGCCTTCTTTTACCTCCCAATGACAATGCAATAACTCTCCCAACCGTGAACGATCGTCCTACGTTTGCGCACCCAAACTCTTCAAAAACTCGACATCGCTTGTGTCCCCGCTGAATGTTGCCTTTTGTAGCGCTGTCAAGCCGTCACTACCGTAGGTGGCGTTGACGTCGACGTTATGTTTCGTGATCAGCTCCGTCGCGCTCGCATAGTCACCCTGTGCGACGAGGTCGTGGAAGGCGCGGATGTGTACTTGGTTTGGGTGGCCGTCTAGGAAGAGTTCCTCTTCCTGTTAAATAGGTTCGTGCCATTGAGAGTTGGAGCGAAGCAGTCGATAACGACCGCACAGGGGGGGTGATGTGAGGAAAGAGACACGCACCAGAATCTCGCTGAAATTGAATCCCCCTCGTCTTACCACCCTCGTTGTGGACGTCGACGATGAACCGACCGAATGGGTCCGACGTGGACGTGCGGAGGACCATAAACAAACGAATCGAAAAAAAAAAATGCAAAATCAAGCGTGAGCCTCCCTTGTCGTGGCCATGCTACTACTCGCCACATTTGCTACAAGGGATCGTCAGTTCGAGCTCGCGAAGACGACACAGCCCACCCAAGCTCTCGTCAGTCCCTCAAACAGCGTCCACACGATCCCTATTATGACTCCTGTGCTTGCACGCTCAATCCCTACCTGCAACGTCGTGGAACAGGGACCGGAAGCATCCCCCCCAACGCCCCTCGACCTTGCCCCGATGTCCACCACGTCCCCGCGCTGTTACCGAATCTGAACGGCTCTATATGTTTCCGATCTCGTTTGTTAGGTAAACATCCTTGTTACGTCCCTTGGTTTTTCCCTGCTAGTGAGCTCTCTGTAATAGATATACCGTCTGCGTGGTCCCGGTCAGCTTCGAAGATGTCAGAGCATTAGTGGACATACCCAAACAACTGGCTTGAATGTTCACCGTCAAAACGTATAACGCGAGATGTATCCGAGGCTACAGTGGGAGAAAGACGCGTGCAGTTTGCTAATGATGTTCCCATTGGAAGAGACGTCTTGTCGGGGAGGTATCGAGCTCTTACAGCATGAACTGCCAGTGAAAACTCTCCAGACGGCGCAGAGAGCATATGCTAACGATCCTAAATACTACAGGATGATATCGGTATCCGATGGAGTGAAAATACTAATACTGGTTCATATCAAAAGAGAAAAGGAGCCAAAAAAATGTGCATGTATGATGATGTGACGTAACATAGAATGTGCAGAATATCGAAGGTTCTCGTGTTATCGAGGTCAGTGAAAACGCAGGCATATAGATATCTCAAAGGGCTTGAGAAGACGACAGAGGGAAGGTGAAACACAGGACGTCGCATACTCCAACACTCCCAGACAACGACAACCCTCGTACATCGCCCTATACTCACTCACCATCCAGCGACAACCGCCGACGAGGCGAGTCCCCATCCATCTTCAATCCGTCTGACAGTCCTGCCTGCTTACCACCCTCCACGCTCACCGACTTGAACGACCCAGAACGTCGCTCTCTCCCAAGCCCGCTCGGAAGGCCTACTCCCAACGCTCCAGTGCCCCCATTTTGGCTACTGGGTCGCGAGGTAGGCACGGAATCATCTCCCCTGATCACTCCACTAGAAAACCCAGAAGGTGGTCCTGATCGACCACTTGCATTCCGGCTGTGCCCACTTCCGAGACCCTCCAACGATGCCAAAAACACCTCGTGCATGTGCCTCAGCTTCTCGTCCACCTCCGCCTCTCGCGTTAACATGGGTCCTATCGAGGTCGAGGACTGCTTCGACTCCCCGTCGCTCGAGCTTATTCGCTCCGAGGAGAGCCGCGGGCGTTCACCGGCGACGAGTCCCAGTCCGAGGGTCGCAGTACCCCCGCCAGATCCCGAGGCACCCGTGGACCCTGGTCTAGAACCAGCTGTTTCCAGCGGGTCCGGTGTACCTCCTCGACCGGGGGTACCTGAACTCGGTGTTAAAGCGGGTACCCTAGTAGTCAAAACATCAGGAGTAGACAGGGGCTGTCTTGCGGCAACCGACGCAAGTGGCTTTCGAGCATCAATCTCTTGCACAAACATCGAGATATCATCGTCGTCTGTGGGCGCATTCATGAACGACGGCGCACCGCCACTGCCACCGCCACCTGTGCCGCTTCCCCCCGAACGTTGTCCATCTTTGCGCTCTACGCCGGTGGTGCTTCCAGGACTTCCGTCACTCGTTGCACCTCCAGATGCTACATAGCGATGTCCAAAACTACTTGAGTAGCGCTTGCGATGAGGGATGCGTGGCGATGTGTCTTCTCCTTCTGCAGAGGTACACGATCGACGATCACTCAGACTTGATGGCGCAAATGGCGGAGAAGGTTTGTTTGTGCCTGTTGGGGAAGGCGGAATGCGAGAAGAATTGGGTGACGTCTGTGCTGGACGTGCTGGAAGGCTTGGCAACGCAACGCCACTGGCAAGCGGCGAAGGTTGTCGAAGAGAAGGAGAAGGAGAATGGAGGGAGGGCGAGCCAGAAGAAAGCGTCGAAGACTTGAACGGATGTACTAGGTTTATGTTTGGTCTGCGGATGGGCAGCGGACCAGGGGCAGAAGGGAGATCCTAAAATAGGAATTAGTAAAAGGACCGCACGAAAAACAACAGCGCTTACGAGGCTACTCCTTGCTGTGGTGCCTGTGCTCTCCTTGCGTATCCTTGTGGTGACACCAGTCAAGGGTGTTCCGTCCTCTTTTGACCAGTTAGCACTCCCTTCTGGTCGCGAAGAAGTAACAGACAAGGCAGAAGTCGATCCTGCGGCAGCCATGTTGCTCGATACCCGGCTTAGTGGTAGCGCCACACTCCGAGGGCTTTGGTTTCCGGGGAAAGAACCAGTGCGAGAGTGGACGGGAGGCAACACAAATTGACCGGCGATGGACGAAGGAGGAGACTTTGTGAGGGAAGTGCGAAGACCGCCGGGCAGGCCGGACATCGAGTCGCGCTGCTGGTTCTTGACCAACGTTGGCGTAAAATCTGGGCCTTCGTCCAAAGAAAGGAACCGGGACGAGAGCAGGGATTCGAGTTCATCAAGCTGAAAGTTTGGTGTGGTGAGGTACTTGGCAGTGAGACTTAGGGTACCCATCGGATGAGGAATGGGGGGGAATGCATGTATTGCGTAAGGAAGAGAGAATGTATTCGGCGCAAGTGGTGTGTCTGCCGAAAGATGCAGTATTATGAACCCATGGACGCAAGGCGGACATGAGTAATGTGTGGTTTTGAGGGTTATGATGACGGCACGTGACTTACCAAAATCGAGCACGTCCGTAGGATAGTCTTCCAAAGATTTGATCCGGAGCTGAATCGAAAGGTTTCCATTGCGATATGGAGTGCTCATCCTACGTCTTAGCTTTCTGAATAGCTTCCAGGAGGGGAGAATGCGGAGAAGGCTAAATAGACTGCGAAAAAGGGGTATGCCATGCTTATAGATAGTGGAAGGAGCGACATCGCCTGGTTCGACACTGTGCTGGGAAGAGACGAAAGTGGGACAGAACGTGAGGATCCAGTTTTCGAGGAGGATATGTTGTGGTGTGGGGTCCATACGGAGACGAGTCGAGTCAGGGGCAAGGTAGACGAGGACCTGATTGCTAGTCAACTCAGGAACGGAAAGCAAGACTTGTAGTTCAAAAGGTGGTGGGATTGGCGCGCAGGAGACGGCACGATAGATTCTGAGGTGGTCCTTGAAGTTGTCAGAGTCGGGCGTCTCGAGATTAAACTAAGAGAGCAATCATGGTTGAGAGGGGTCAAAGAGATGTACAGAGATCAAGACGGACCCATTTATCGACCTTTCCCTGCGACCTTGGCTCAGCGGTGGTTCTGGCATTGCTCACTACGAGATAAAGCTTCGTATAGAACCTGTGAGCAATTTGGTCGGCCTTCTGGATGTCATTGGACATGGCAAAGATGAGAGACGAGGTAGGCTGAGGAGGCAGTTGTCGATTAGAAGGGAGACGACATTAGACTAAGGAAGATCTAATTGGACAGAAAGAGAAGAAAAGGAGGTGAACCGAACATCCGCACGGCACTGCCGTTCAAACGAGTTGGTACAGCTGAGAAAGACCACCTAAACCTACAATGATGACATAAGCACCACCTCAGTCCCAGTCCCAGTACTGTCATCGCTGCAGTGCCTTGACGAGTCATTATTGCACAATTCTGACGAGCAAACGGTTACCCTGCGAAGCTAACTTGTGCCTGTTCTAGCCGAGCTTCGAGGGTGGTGCTCATCCTTCGCGGGCCGTGGACCAATGGCATCATGTTGACTCAATATTTCTTATATGTTTCATGTTTCATCTTGGCAAGCACATGACCTGCCAGGCCTCGTGTATACCCACGGAATTATTGCTCTTTTCGCAGTTAGGGTCACTCTAGGTCTTGCGCTTGCTGTGTTTTAGACGTGATGGCCACACAACACCCTTCTTTGATGCAAAATTACCGCACTCATTTCCGGTCTTGTTGCCAAATGTGCACTAGCATGACCTCCCCACGGCCCCGGTCCCGACTATTCAAGGTTCCCTCGTTAAATCCGCCCTTTGAATATCGCGTTCCCTCAAAGGTCTTGGGCCTGCGTGCCCAATATTACCCCTGTATCATGGGCACACACCATATACATATGTTGTCTCTGATTGGAAAGATATGATACGAACAATCAATTTCTGCTTCATTTCGGCCACCAAGATCGGCGCCGATGTTTGGTGATGGCTTCCTGGCATTTTCCGTTCGAGAAGTTTACCGGTGTACAGCAATACAGCACTTCAAAATAGCAACCACTGGGACCTGAGTTCCTTCATCGAAAGACGGAAACCGAATATCGCCCGAGGGCAAAGTCCGCACTGGACCCAGAATTCTGGCGATATCCTAGCACCATATATCGCACCTTGGGGGTATGCAAGAGGCACAGTCTTGCTGTGTCAGTTTCATTCGGCTACAGCCAAGAGGTGCTGTGCATTACGCTTACACCACATAACTATGTAGCTCCTTCCTTCTTAGGCATCCATCGTAGTTGAAGCTCTGCAGAGATTATTGCCGATTTAGCTCACCACAGCTATCTTACGCGCTTACTTCTCGAATCCCTGGATAAGCGTCTACGCTGAGCAAAGGTGATTTTCTTCCTCCGATGCCCCGCGTCGGCGTGTCCGGCTCGTCTATTTACGGTCCGCCGACTCTCCGGGGTTGTAGTCCAGCATCCCGGTGAGACGCGACCAACTCGGGGATCTCATGCGCGTTGCCATCTCTCGTTGTTATGGGCCGTCGAATCATGAGCGTTCTCTTTCGAGGAGCCGTGTGCGCGCCGTCCCTACCGGCCAACCGGTTGGTCTTTGCCGAACAAAGTTGGCTACAACGTCTCGCCAAGGTACTCGAACCATCGGTAGTTTCCTCGTACCTCCCTGAGTAGGTGGCAGGTACAGCACTCCGAGAACTTTCTGTTCTAATCTATGACGTTGGTCGATCCAAGATTACGCGTCTTTTTCGTGATACTTTTTAAGTGATTGATGTGGGTAGGGAATCACATTCCGAATCTCCATCCATGCCATGTCGCAACCTATGATCATTCTATACGACGTGCCCTCCAATGTTCCACAGCCATGGGCACCTAACATATGGAGAATAAGGTACACCCATTCCCACTCCTGGATATTTCACGATAGCCATCCATTTTCAGGCTCATCCTGAACTACAAGCGCCTCCCTTACCGCACCCACTGGGTAGAATTCCCAGACGTCGAAAAAACGCTGCGTGCCATTAACGCACCGCCAACATCAATCCGCCCTGATGGCCGACCGGTCTACAGCCTGCCCGCCATCCTCGATCCGACACACGTCATGTCCCTTACGCCTTACACTAATCCATCATCCTCTTCCACGTTCACCGGGCCGCATCATGCGCCAATCGTGCTCACGAATGCGAATACTATTGCGGACTACCTCGAACAGACGTACCCGGCCCGGCCGGTGGTCCCCGAGGGCACTCGAGCACTCCAGACGCTCTTCGTACACTACATTTCCGAGATATTCGTACAACCCCTCCTGCCAATCATGATCCCGCTGAGCCACCAACGCCTTCCCCAACGTGTCCAAGCCCACTTCCCGATTCGAAGCGGAACGCCTTTGCGTCATGGAAGCTCTACAGACAGCCCCCATCACCACCCGGACGAAGCTTCACGGGGGCGGGAGACACAATGGGCAGCAGTCCAGACACAATTCACATTTCTGTCCCGCATTCTGGACAAGAATACAGGTGACGGAGATGGGGACGGCGTCGTCGTCATGGGCCATGAGCTCACGTATGCAGACTTTGCCCTTTGCGCAGTCCTGATCTGGATTGAAAAGGTCGCGCCACACGAAGGCTGGGCAAGGGTCCGCGAGTGGGACGGTGCTCGGTGGTGGAGACTGTGGGAGCGCTGTCAGGCATACATGGATGTATTTTGATGTGGGCCGTGCCCTGCTCGTGTACAGGCATACGGAACGAGGAAGATGTAGATTTACTCCGGATATGTAACCTTGTTTTGCTAGCTGATGTGATTCCAGATTTTACTTGTGTCTAGATCGGCTGAGTTGGACTGGAAACAGTCTCCACCAGTGGAGGCTTTACTCAGATCTGTTGTTCTAACGTCTTGCTGATGGCAAAGGCATGATGAGCCCTTGCCGAGGTGGCTCATTATGTCCCCGCCACATAATCGTATGGGTTCGATTTTATCTGCAAAAATAAACCCCTTCTCCGAGAGAACCAGTCACTAGTCATGATGTCTCTTCTTGATGATACTTCTCATTAACCCTTGGCAAAAAATCCGACTTCCGAAATGTAGCCACAGCGCACAAACAAAAGCAAATCAATTATCATGCACATGCATCGCTTTTCTCGATCCCTCTTGCCGATGCTCACCCGTGTCGTAGCCCAACAGTCCACATCGCCTCAGGGCCGTTGACAGTTGGCACTACGACATTCAGTGGGCGTGGTGTAAACCGCCTGTCTAATGTATGAAACCTATTATAGCGGACCCCCGGATCACCTTTGCAGCGCAAACGGAGTACATTCTGTGCGTGATCTCGAACACCACTGATGAAGACACCATTAGCAATGGTGAGTGAATGATCACTGAACGACAGAGAGGGGGACAGGTTACAGCATCACGCTGCTTGCCAACGCGACCGTGGTGAACTGCCTGTGGGCTGCATGTGTCTTTTTTTCATCCTTTCTAGTTACTTTCTCCAGGGTGCTCCCGGTAAAATGCCTTCGTCTCTTGGTGCTATCTTTTATATTTGCATCACTTGATTCGTGCCATATCTGACGAATTCTACGTCAGACCATGGTGACAGTCCCTTTGGTTCTACAGACTCCACTAGCCCCAGGCAGCATCCAAACTTTTGTCTGATCCTCATCTATCGTATCCTCGCATTGCCATATGTCGTCATCTCTTTGCTGGCGCCCTAGCTGTACGGGAATTGTTGTGACAACTTTGTATTTCTTGGCCTTTGAGTTTACTTGATGTGCTTCAAGTCCAAGTCGCAAAACGTTCCATCTATACTACCGTGCAGCTGTGTGAGTGCAGTTTCTCTTAGGTCTACATGAATTCGTCATGTCGTGTGCTCGGCTACTATTCGATTTACATGTGGGATACCTCGTCCGAGTGACATAGTTTCTGGGGTTGCGGAACATCGTGACACCAGTTGCTCAAGGCTGCCTCAAGGTTTCACCTCAGTCAACGAGGGCGGCGAGCGACTGTGAAACGGTTGCGCTTTCATGTTCAAGACTGTGTTTGATATTTTACGGATGCTAGGCTCACAGACGAGACGGAGCGATAATTGTGTCAACGTCGTTTTATGTTGACAGCCAACATAATGAAGTGTCTGGACGAGCATCTCATCAATATCCAAGTACGTCATGAACCAAACGCCAATAGTTACATAAATACCCAGGTACAAATTGAAAAAGTATACATTGTGTTTCGTTATGCATCCACCAAGGTTAACGCGGCTAGAAAGGCAACGCATCCCGTACGAGATAAATAGAGCCTACAAAGATCGAAGAAGACGACAGCCCGAGCGCAAGTGCACCAATCCAAGCGCTCCTCGTCAAGTCAATGTCGCTCGTACTCGGATCGATCACGTTGAACGCGGACGCGCCCCACGTGAACACGCTCGAATCGCAAAAACAATTCGTGTACACGCCGGCATATTGGAAGATCGAGTTGGCGATGATGCCGATCGCGTTGACGATGGCGAGCAATTTGCCTGTCCACCGCAGCCAGTCTGCAATCCGTGACAGCATCCGTCCAAGGGTTTCCCTCGTACGCGTCTGTTTGGTGGTCGTTGGTGCAGAGTCCGGATCGGTGTCAGTGGGGGTAACGTGACCACCCTCCGTGTGGCGGTTCGGAGATTGAACTTTGAGCAACGAGGAAGTAAGATGGCGTTGGCGTCGTTTTCTAACCGAAACACAGGAAAATTTATCTGCAAGACCAGTCGTGGGAATGTCTCTAGCGGTATTTAGAGGTGTGTGAATAGGCGAGCGTTGACTGATCATTTCCGGGTCAAGAACTGGTTTATCCGCGAGATGTTGTGCGTAATATCCAAGCGCGCCAGATGAAACGAGTAACATCCACACTGCCGTGGAGATGACTCCATATATCAAATATGCGAGGGAGCGGCATCCAAGTCCCTGTGCGATAAAGCGTCGCGTTAGATAGGATGTCTCCGTAAAGCAGTTGCTACTGACGATAGTGGGGGTAAACCAAACCGCCAGAAATGCAGCACCCGTCGTTCCCCATTGCAGTTGCAGTGACATTAAGGATGCGACAGTCATGTTGAATAACAATCCACGAGGCCATAGGACACGAGCTGCGGAACGTTCGTGATCGGCAGGTTGACAGTAGCAGATGATCTGATCCCGAGATCCTAATCGGCTCTCTCGAGGAACAGCGTTGCGCGCATTTCCAGGAATAGATGTGCCGTCTACAGCAATCCGATTGTTTGACTTCCTCCAAGCCGTACGGTAAAACAATGATATCAGGTAGACATTCTGATACCATGCAAACGTTCTTGCATAGTTGAAAATTGGAGGGATTCGTGATTCGTCTGGGGAAGCAGCGATTCCGCTTAACGGATAGTCTGGGCCAGGACCGATGGTGAAGCCGAAATTGGAGGTGACGGGGATGGGTGCTACATCGTGGTCCGAAGCAGCTACGAACACTTGTCTATTCGCTTTATGATACGCGTTGTGCACGCGTTTGGCGTCGCATTTGGGCGAGAGTACCAACCAACCTACAACGATTGGTAGCAGCCAAAACATCCCTGACCCTGTCCCCTGTCCATTGGACTCCAAATTGTCTGAAACATCGTAGATGGAATCCGTTACAGTGAAGAGAAAGGCCATGACCACCCAGGCTATGAATGTCGCAGATGCGATCGACCACCTGTGGGAGTAATCAAGTTCTTCAGCAAAGGTGGTCCACCAGTGGTCGTTGTCTGGGTGGACGACGAGGGACTCAAATCGAGAAGATCTTCCAGGATGAACACGTAAAGGGACTTGTTGAAGACTGGTCAAAACATGCACTACTGACTTCCGGGCCGCGGCGTTGGGATAGTCGATCCCTGCGAACAGCCGGTCGTTGACCCACCGCGCATTCAGAAGAGTCATGTATAGTGAGAAGCCGGCAAGGGTAGGAGATCCAAGTGTCAGGAATGCGGACATGAGGTTATCCGTTCTACGTTGAGCACCGAAAGGGAGCTGGGAGATCAGAGCAAGGTAGGGCAGGAGCCAGGCTGCATACTCCTGGGAGAACGTAGTCCAGCTAAATTGTTCCTGGCTTGACCTACAGTACGTCGTACAGCCAGTGTACGAAATACCAGTGGCAGCGTCTGGAGAAGTAACGGTGTCTCCTTGGCTTGTACGGAGGATGGATAGAGCACTCGTGCTTGAGATGTCCAAAGTGCAATTAGTGGAATTCTGTGCACAAATTATCACGTCGTCTAAACATTGCGAGAAATCTGCGGCCGAATTGACGGGGTAATACAGGAGAAAGAGAAGGAATACGTAACCTGGAAACATTAACCAGCTAGGTGTAGGTTGGAAACAGGAAAATACCTTTCCGGTGATATAGTGATGTGCGAACGCTATACGAGAATAACCTTGTTACTCCATATTTAAGTGGTGTTAGGCTGGTGTGACCCGCTCCACGATGATAGGTGGCTGGTGATCATAATGGATGTACGTAAACGGATGCGGTGGCCCGCCGCATCGCACAGCCAAACAATAACAGAGGAGGGGAAAGTCATCTACCAGGCCATCTTGGCTGAAAAAGGTACTAGTAGACACGTTGATAAATTATCACCATAAAGCACAGAGTGCTGGGAAAAGGCGCTGATGGTGTGCACAAGAAGCACCAAACCATTTGACTATTATGCTTGCAGCATAGTGTGGAAACCGATCTCCATCATTGGGCCATTTGATTAGCGTCACAATCCATGATGGCCAAACGAGTTTGATGTGAGGAAACAAGATCGGTGAAACGTTGAGCCGGTAAGGAGTAAGTTTTTCTGATTGATTTGATCGCAGCCGCAATACTCCCCGGCCAAATTCTTGCTGTGTTTACCATCCAAGAACTCGCACTCACCAACGACGATGTATCGGGGTCAGTGCCTGGAGTCGCATTTTGAGAGAGCCAACGGAGGATGGAGATTCCGTGGAAAAAAATGTCTAGCGACCTCGCTGCGTACTGTGATGGTACTGTTTGATGATTCGTTGGAACTTCAAAAGGAAAAATGAAAGTAGATGGCGTCGCAAAGAGAGCACCGGTCATGCATATCGTGGGATGATGGGTTTATGTTTATTTACATATTACATAATACTATGAAATAATCTGTGCACAGACAGAACAGCCACAAACCAACACCTTTTACCTTGCCCGGATCGAATGTCGTCCATCTTTCAATTGGTATAGCCTCGCCGATCTCTGGATGGATCTTAACGGTAACACATAGACGGTAGAAGCTGCACAGTACACGGTTAAGCCTTCCATGGAATGTTACCCCCAGCCCGTCTGTTCACCGGCCAGTAAACTCCAGCGGGAGAAGTCAGAACGGGGCCCCTCCCAGATACACATCCGATAAGATCAGGTAAGCAGGGACGATATTCCATGTCATGACGAGTGAAACCATTGAATCGTGTTGCGTTCGCATGTCTCGATCGCAGCGGACATTCGACCTCAACATCCTGCAACATCGTTACCTAGCCCGGGTGACATATCCGACACATCAGTGCCTTTTTTGACATAGACGCTGCTCACTAAAGTGACATTTCTGAACTTGACGACGAAGCCTCCGGGTCACTTTCCCAATGGAGTCCCCAATGAGCATCCTCGTATCATCGTCAAGGCCCGTTCTGGTATGTATGTTGATGTCATACTTTTTGGACTAATCGAGCATCCTTCAAAGAAACACTGTTACAAGCGGAAGAACAGGACAGCGTCCTAATTGTGATGATCCAATGTGAGGCTAACATCGCCGAGGACATTGCTTATCGCGCGGTAGATGACAGATTCCGGAGGTTGAACTGGACAAAAGAAGACATGTATCAGCATAACAAACATAATATCACGCGAGGCATACCTTGTTGGAACTTTCCAACGCCTTGTTAACCGACCCGTGCAATAACATGCTTGTCCATTTGGTCAACAGACCACCTGGAGCCGGCGGGCGTAGGGAGAGTGCTGTAACATAGGCGTCGAGTGCTTCCTCGTATTTCTCGCTCACGGACGCCTCGTCTCCGTGGTTTCGAGCGCAACAATACATTTGTTCGTAAGCCCTAAGAGTGGCGGTTGAGGCCTGAGGGCCCATGCTTGCATCGAGATGATGAAGCGTACTAGGGAGCCACTCCATGATGGTCTTCTCGGCTTTCGCCCCAGTCCTGATGCCATATTGACGACTTGATTTGTGCGCAAGATCGCGGCGTCCTGTTGGGGACGGGCCGGTCTCATCAATGCAGGCCATTTGCTGTTAGTCCCGGAGTCCTTGGGCAAACATGAATCACGACGCGCTGGTTGCATTGCCCAATATAATATTTCCAAGTCTTCGTCGGTGACGGTATTTACACTTTTTCGTACGCATTCCTGTTGTGTGCTATACAGCTCATCATCATGATAACTGCATGGTTGTCGCGTTCAGAGTTCAGACCTTTGCCGATCTTTCCAACACATCTACCCGTTCACAAAACCACTCTGAAATTTGGCTTCGTTTTCTGACGCTACATACCAGTGCCCTTCCTGATACTTCTTGACGATGAAACAGCTGACCGACCCTCCGGACATCCCCAATGAGTATCTTCATACCAAGCACCCTCGATGACGTCGTGTATCGCGCGGTAGATGACCGATTTCGGGAGGGTGAACTGAGCGAGAGAAGACAAATCAGCATGACAGGATAATGCCATGTACAGCAAATACCTTGTTGATTAGCCCGTGCAGTAGTGCGCTCGCCCACTTGGTTAGTAGTCCATTTGGAGTCGACGACCGCAGGGAAAGTGCAATAGTGCAGGCATCAAGTACTTCACTGTATTCCTCAATCACGAACGCCTCGTCTCCCATTGCTTCGAGCGCAACAACGTATTCGTTCTAATATCCTGAGAGTAGCGATTGACGGCCTTTTACTGCAATGAGATAATTAAACGCACCAGGGGGCCAGTCCATGATGATCTTGTCGGGTATGGAACTGGCATAGTCGAGAGACGAATTTGGCTGTTTGGGATGATCTTCCCCTTTTGCATATTGACTTCCGAGCATTTCCTGCTCAGGGATGTCATTCAACGCGCCCAATTTTCGACGTGAGTTTACTTAGAATGCAGCAAGCGGGAAGTATATCGTGTAGATCCCAGACACTCGCTCTGTTGCCTCCAGTGATAAAGAGCTTGTAGTCTTTTGAGATGGCGATGGAACGAGTCATGTTAGAATGAGGAATGAGAGAGCCGATTTGTTGGCATGTAGAAGTATCCCAGAAAGACACGAATACGTTTGCGCCGGATGAATGTGCCGTTGTTTGCTAGGATACATTGTGGCATACCGTTAGAGCGAATGGGCCATTCGGAGGGGACTGTCCCAGAGGTAACATCAAGATGGTGGATGTCGCCACCGTAAGAGAGGCCAAAGAGAGAGTTACTGTCGCTGGTCCAAGAGCAACAGACCAGCGGGCAATTAAAACGTTGACAAGGATATGCCCATCCCGACTGTCCTTGACGCGAACTGTGCCGTTCCTGCCGCTATGATCCGAGCCAGTGGCTAAAATAGAACCGTCGGGTGAAAACTTGGCAGTCAGGCTCCAGTAATGAAAACGCACCGGCACAAACTACTGTACCGAAGAGCACGAAATGCATCACAGAGCGCCTCGACTTTTCGGTAGTCAAGACACAAGCAAGTCTTCTGTCATCGCCCTAGCTGGCCCATGATCGACCCGATCCAGTGCACAATAGCTTGAGTGGGGATTACTACTGACCCTGCTCTGAAGAAATTTGACTCTGAGAGGCCACTAGTCGGTCTGTGCGTTCAGGTCGCATGACAACGCCAATCATTGGGTCCTCGATCACCCGGCCAACCTGTCTATAGTTGCCTCTCACTCACAACGAAACATCCATGCGGCGCGTGGCAACGTACACGTCGCCGATGGCCACATTGGGAATACGTCATGTACACACGCAGGACGGGATTCTGGTTCGAAGATTCAAAAACCTGTTTCTCACAATCCTGATGACAAAAAACACGGGAGCCGATTGAGCGGAAAAAGACACATACAAACAACGGCACGGAAACGCCGACGAGACAGATGGACCATTTTCGAGGAGCAGAGCCTTCAGCGACGCGACTCGATGATAAAGCAATGGAAAGTTGGTCGGAGGGAGCCGTTCGAAATCAAGTTTGGGATTCACATGAGACTGGGTGCACGTCAGGTAGTGAACAACCCCCACCCACCGAGTCTATGACAAACCATGCCCGCGATACAAAACCAGGATGTCTCCATGTCTGAGTAGCCCGCATTGCGCATACCAATGACAAACTGTCGAACAATTCCGGACCAGCATGGTAGATATACACGTAGAATACATTGAGTCATTACTCCACACCAGATATCCACCTAATTGACGTACAAGCAACGGTCGTAATTCCCACCTTGGTTGGCACCCCACCACGTAGGAAACAGACGGGCGCTGCCCGACGCACCCTGGACAGCAAAAGAGAGCATGAATACCATTACCTGAGTACCACCATCGAGGGCTATAAAATCGCGAGTTATCACGAGAGGAGAAAGAAAATACAAAGACGGAACGTACCGGCGCTGACGAGGTAGTTGTATTTCAAGAACAAACGGGGGTAGCGCGTTCTGATCCACCATTGTGACAAGAATGCGATCACAAAGTAAGATAGCACTGAAGAATTGATCCCCACCGAGAGAAAGCCGATAGTCGCGCTAGACGAGAATCCATCAAAGGCTGCCATCGCCGTGCGAAATGTTAAGCTCATACCAGATAATAGGCGTATAGTAGTAGTCCGTGCGGAGCTTAGGCCAGTAGCGGTGTATTAGCCAGAACGGCACAGGTACAACAAGCCCAATTAGATATGAAAACGGGACCCATTGGTACCTCTTTCCTGCAGAGAATAACTCGTGGCTGAGGCCGCCCCATGCAATGGCTTGAGAGTTGTACTGTTGCGGTTGTTGGCCAGACCAGATGTTCGTCCCTTGAATCGAAAGAAGGATTTCGAACTGGTTGTCAACGATGGAATTCATTAAAACTAGGAGATGATTTCGGTATGGACGACAATGTGGATTTGTTGTCTTACCGTAGTTCAAGATGGCACCAAGGAGGGTACCGACGACTTGGGCTGTAAACGTAGCACGGGGAGGGAGTTTAGCATCTGTAACGATACATCAGCGCCTTCCATTGGCACCATAATCAGCGAGCGTACACTGTCCGATCTTGAGATCTTGGAGTAAGATAATTGCTTGTGAAGCGGTATCTTGCAATCAAAAGACGATGAAATCGTGCCCAAAAGTGCCTATAATTAACTCACTGGAGCTATACAAAACGAAATACATATTGGCCATTGGTTTACCAGGATGCAGATACCCTGCAATCATTTGTACGAAAGTCTCTGTGCAGTCTTAATTAACATGCGTGATGTCGATAAAAATGAGGACTCACGAATTGAGATACCGATACCTGTGATAGCGAACAATGCTCCAAGGAAGACGATGGATACAGTTGCCAGAAGTACGGATATCACAAAGCCGTACC
>JBBPKO010000190.1:19468-44070 GCA_038089295.1 Xerocomus amazonicus
CTAACATGCGTGATGTCGATAAAAATGAGGACTCACGAATTGAGATACCGATACCTGTGATAGCGAACAATGCTCCAAGGAAGACGATGGATACAGTTGCCAGAAGTACGGATATCACAAAGCCGTACCATGGTAGTGTGGAATCGCTCTTGTAAATTACCACCAGACCCACCACAAAGGATGCCACAAAAGTAAGGTGGTACCAACTGTATGGTACATCGGGGTACTGGAAATGAACTGTTTCGCATCCGTTACTTCGCAAGAGGGCTTAAGCGCACCTTGAGCATTTGAGCATAATGCGGGTCGATGTCTTCGTTCTCGCTGAACGGCTGCTGACGCATGCCATCGTCCTTCCAGAAACGCCAATTAACATTTTTAAATCTAAATTCTTGCCACCATTTGCGAAGGTTTGAGGGTGCCATCCAACTCCACGCAAGACGTAGATCATCGCGATTCCAGAGAAGTAGATGAGTAAACGTAGCCGCCATTCCCAAGTTCGTAGCCAGGAGTAATACAACCCAAGTTCCGGGATAGTATGGCAAACCCTGTTCGGCGAGGAGGGTGGGGTCAACTTCATAATTTGAATTCAAAATCAATGACTGATTATACAGTGTGCCGTTCTCATAGAATAAGAGCTGAGAAAGCTACAAATTTTCAATGGATATCTCACATGAAAATCATCCATTCTTACGAAAGGGAAGTTTTGCGAGTGCCAGATGTTTTTATAATAGACGGCGACAAAGACAATGCTAATGAGAGTATGTCAGCCAGGCTTAATCCATTGATGGAGCACCCATCGCTAGCGTACATGCACAAGATATAGCCGATTAAGGTGGAAATCTGTTACTCATCAATCCGAAAGGTCGACTACGAAAATTTGCATCCAACTCACCTGAGCCTTCAAGGGAATTACCAGAGGGCTGTTAATAGCAATATACTGGAATATGGATGTGAGTCATAATTCATACCGTCACCTTCATGCAAAGGCGAACCTGCCAGTCAAAACAGATCGAGAGAAGGCCGAGACCTTCATTGCCATTCGTTCCGCCAAACACCCTCGAGACTGCCGCATTATTCGGGGCAGCAAGGCACGCGATCGAAAGGCCAGTGAGGAGAGGGAATATCCACTCGGGAAAAAGTTCCCAAATAAAAATACTAATGATTCCTGGATGAACGTCCCATCAAACACACAGTAGTGGCACATACGCTCCGAAAACAATGTAAAACACCTTGAGTCTCCGTCGCATATCTGTACCGTCTTGGAAGAATGCGTCAAGCATGGACATCAGCGGAAGGACAGTGGGGTAAAGCATTTTGGAAGGGTATAGTAGCGTGGCTTTCGTTACTATCCATCAGCCCAAACTTCGATAGATTGTCTAATGAGTACATACATCTCAGCATACCACCGATACCATAACCAAGTAGTTGGCTGGAAAACAGCAAGAAAATGGAAGCCGCAGCGTTGGGAGTGATGTTGTAGTACAAGCGCTGTACAGCAAGAACTTCCGTCGCTAGAGCCGAGTTTGCCGCTGCGCTAGCCATAATAGTTATAAAAGCATTCTCCTTCTTGTTGAAAGGATGCTGGCAAAGAGTCAGAGGGTAGATGGAGTTTTAATTGAAGCTCACAGGATTCAGGTAACGAAATAGACTATGGCGGGGGATAAATGTCTGCATTGCAAGTCCGAGTACATACGAAATTATGGCGAGGAACATTGATGATACTCCAACAGTTTGCTGACGACATCGATGTGAGATATGGAAAATGAATACGGAAACCATGAATGCGTACTGGTTTGAAATAATAAATCTCGGCTACTACGTGTAAGAAGGAAGAAAGCGCCCAAGGGGGAGATAAACGTACCCAGAGAGCCACTGAAGGCGGATAGACCGAGCCCAAGGAAGAAGGCACGAAAAGTCCATGGATTGAGAGATGGATCATCATCGACGGAGATGACATGGGTTGCAATTTCACGTTCGCTGTGGAGGACAACCTCCAGAGGGTCATCAACGGGCAGCGGGGTTGCTGCCTCGATGTCTTCCTTCACAAGGTATGGTTTGCCAATCTTTTCAAGATTCCGATTTTCTTCATCGATATTGCTGGGTAAGCTGAGCAGGGGATGATCACCTGAGAGGACATGGGAGGGTTGATTATCCATGGACGGAGGGCGTATGTGCTGGGTACTATAAAGCAACGCAACATTTACAATTCAGTTCAATTTAAGCACCGGATAAGCGTCACGGCACCCGGAAAGGTTCAAGCGACATTTTGATAACGAAATTCAAGTGGCTTGGGGGGTTTATGGAGATAGTGTTACAGTGCCACTTGGATCCCATGTGCCCACGGATGGCATAATCGAGCACGTTTCTGCTAATTCAGAATAATGGAATGTTACAGTAGTGCACGCGATTTGGCGGGGGCCCTCGAATATTTCTAGTAGAGCCCGTCTGTAAAATAAGAAGTATTTAATTGCCAAGTGCATAGTAACCCGCTGATTTGAGCGTCTTGAAATATGAAACGTTGAATGATGGAGATACTCACAATATCCCAGTCGTGACCAAGCTAGCTTTGTCAGCCTTTGGGGGATCTGTGCTGCGTAGCCGAGCTGGTGCCATAATCATCGGCGGATCAACTGGGCCACCGTAACACCAATTGACCTTTTTTTATCACCTCGTCAACTGGGTGCGTGCGTCCTCGTTGATTTCACACGTTGAGACTGACGGAGATTTCCGAATCAGCGTTCAAACATTCAATAAATATGTCAACGTTCAACGTTATTGGCGATATAGACAGGAATCTACGCCTCGAACTTCAAGACTCTTATCTCCTTTGTGATAAACATTGTCCAGTCGAAATGGTGTAAAGCATGCCAGGTCACCGTACCAGTATGGGCGCTGTGGAATCAACTACCCAGAGTGCTAGTGGAGGGTTTAGCCTCAGCTCCTGTACGTGCTGTACGGAACGTGATTTTTCACTGACTAACCCGCCATCTTCGTGGTCCTCGACCGATCGTCAGTCCGTTTCCCCGTCCGGTGTCAAACGCCCACGTGGATCGTGTGGATGAAACAGAGAAGTCGACACCACCAGCATGTTGCTCCCTTCCATATGTTACTTGGAATCATCTATTCGCTGGATATCCTCGTGACATGTTTCACTTATTACTTCTGTGCTATTTTATCGGGCAGAAGAGCCCTCACATCCCAAGGGGGTAAGTCTACTGTCAATCCCTCCTCACTTGTCCACGCCCATGCATTGTAATTGTCGAGATACACGTGGATCGCTTGTCCGGGCACCCTGAGCTCTATCTCGAGACCAACGCGAAACCAGAATCTGCATCGCGTACTGAAACGGCCAAATGAACTGCGTCTTGTACTAATATTTCCTGTCTTTGTCCTCCTGTGTCACATCATTGATCGTAACCACAGGTTGGTATCCGCTACTGTCCGCCTTTGTAGAACCATCCACATTCACGTCGGCATATACATAATGCAGTCAACTCTGTTTACACGGCCGCAGAACCCATCCATGTCAGTCCCACTAATTGTCGTCCTGGATTCGGAACCTTTCAATAACACAGACCGCCCTCAAACCTGTTCATTCCTTGTATCTTTATTACTGTTGGAGGGCTTTGGATTTAAAACTTCGGAGTCGTTCCTCTCGTTCCCGTTCCTTAGCGTGACATGATCTCGTTTCCAAACCACTGGAAAAGTAACGCCGTTCGCTTCTGGCCCCCCGCATGATCAGAAGAAAAAACTCGTTAGCCTAATATAATCTCACAGGCCTGTACAAACAGAAGGATGACATGCAATGGGTGAGTCATGCGAAGCAAACATATAAGAAATGCGATCAGATTAACCCCCTCTTTCGACGGCCCCAACTTCAAGTTCCGAACTTAGCACAATCTTGGGATTCCTGATGAAGCTATGGCGGTGGGATGTGAACAGGATCCAAGCCCAATAACGCTTTTACGTCTTGGTACAGCCTCCGCCTGCTCGAAAATGAGACGGATCACGCATTCTTTCAGCTGGGTCCTTTACAACGGTAGAAAATCTATGAGGTGCAACTAAGTAGTTATCGCAAAAGGCGTTCTATACAACCGTGTTCCCGATGTATGGACCCTGTACTAGACACAAATTGCCCTCTGCGAACTGGCTTTGGCCCGTCATCCGATGCGGCCATGCTTGTTCTCGCTTCCCTTGACGTACCTTACGCCGCTCTATGACCATCATCTGCCGCTCTACCTCCGCTTCTTTCGACACAGGCACGTCCGTCGTGCGACCAACCTCTTCTCGCAACTTTCCACAACCACTCCTCCGTTTGTGCCATATCCACCAGATGATGTTCCGTGCACGTGTGCAGCGCGCTCCAAGTATACTGACGGGATAGTTCCAAAGAGCCGACGTCCGTGTTGCTCCATATACCGAGGTGGCGGAATCCCTACTGAAAATGAACGGCATCAGTGCGGGGTACTGGGACAAGCAGAAAAACTCAGAGTAGCTTCCAGGGCGGGTAGGCTCATAGGATAATGGGTGGCGAACGCAGCCGTTGCACCCTTGAGCATGACGCGCAAGGTCGGGGCACGCCGCTGACCCATCAAGCTAGTGACCTGTAGTTAATACCGGTCTCGGTCCCGACAAACAAGAGAACAGAAACTGACGGGGAATAATGAAATCCGCGCTGCCTCTGGATATTAAAAAAAAAAAAAATACAGGTTTTCAGCTGCGCCCTGTACGTTGGCGAGCACAGATCTAGGTTCGCTATCTTCCTACCTACTTTTGACAACCTTGTAACAGCAACCGGAGGTGCAGATTAAGGGAATGGGATAAGACTGCGACCGGTCCGCGAAGGGATGTAGTAAGTAAGTAATATAGCTTACCTCCGGTTGGAAAACGCTAACGGATCGCAGAGAAAGAAATTTAGCGATAGTATCGTCGTAGGCTAAGGATAGGCCACGAACAGGCTGATGTATCCAACGGTTCCTTCAGGATCACAGTGTATGCTGTTGGAGTATTCATCTCGTCTATGCCATACATCACACGATCAGTATTCCTTTCACGTTTAGTATGTTTTCGATGTTCGGTCTTGTGGCACCCTAGCGTTCTCCATTGGTGACAATGACACTCGCGTTAACTCGTACGCATATTACGATCAGAGAGTGCATAAGACCAGTTAGACGCACACTAGGTTTGTTTAACTTCCTCTGCGCCCTCGCTCATATATCTCATGCACACCAGGACTCGATATCTGCTTAGTCGGCGAAACGGACTAGGCATTTCGAGCTGATGAGTCATCGGCTGAAAACGCCCAGTCTGCTGCGCAACTCGCACTTATCCCACTGGACACACCTGCTTGTCAGGAAGTGCGACCTAAACAAAGATCTTTGCCTTCGCCCCCAGAAGTACGAAAAGTCATCAACAAAGAGAGGAACGGCCGTTGGCCGGGTGCTATGTCCGTTGAGGAGTTTCTTGGAGAGTTCCTTCGTGCTACCAATGCGCCACGACCACAGTACGTCCAGAACCTGTTCGAGCATGTCCCGAAAGAGCCAGACAGCCATCGCTGTAAGCACTAAGGAACACCGACCGTGTTGGACTATGGGTGATTGTTAAGTAACATATCTAATCGGCGAGTCAAGCTCCTCACCTCAGTCGCAGTAAGACGAATTAGGGAGAAGAGGAGTTGCGACGAATAAAAATTCAAGTAGGGAAGCATCACGTGTAGTAGAAGGTTAAAATGAGCCATAACAAGAGAGCGAACGGGGTATCGAGCTGAACAAAAAGGACTGGTGAATGACCGACCCCAGACGGCACTACAATCACTCCAACAACCGAGTCTATTGTGATACCCTGGCAACCAGCCGAGTAGCAATCATTGTTTTTGAACCGACGACGTCGTGATCCGAGAGTGCAGTCAATGGAAGCAACAGGCGAGACAAAACGTAAAGCCAAGGATGAGCACCCCTGTCTATAATCGAGACGGTATGGCACAGCATTAGATCAGACAGATTTCTCAAGGATGGAGCTCTGGGTGATAAACAACATTTTATCACCTTCCGGGATCCAATGGATTCGAAGACATGTCGTACTTCCCTGATGTCCAACATATTCTTATCATTGCCAAAATCGCATCAATCATACATCCTTCAGAAGGGCAAGAAGCTTTGTCACAAGTGAATAAGCAGGACGAAAGCCCAACTGCGGTGATCGAATGTGAGACCGTCATCCTTGATGGCGTTGCATGTCGCACGGTGAACAATAGAATTCAGAAGGTTAAACTGAGCGAAAGAAGACATATCAGCATGGCAATACCTTGTCGGAACATTCTCGTACCTTGTTTAGTGGTTCGTATAGTATTATACTCGTCCGCTTGGTTGGTAGACCATCTGGAGTCGACAAGCAGAGGGAGAGTGAGATAGCGTAAGCATTGAGTTCTTTTTTGTCTCTCTCGGCCACTGATTTTTTGGAGTGCAACGACGCACTTGTTTGTAAACCCTGACAAAATATCGTATGAAGACCCTTCACTGGGTTAGGATGAACAAACCCCGCTCCACAATGATCGGATTGGCCTTCATGCTGTCAAAAATGCATATGGTATACTCGAAAGAAAGCTTTGCAGCATCGACGTCTGCATACAGTGTTTTGCATTGGTGTTTCCATACGTGGGCACGAACAGTCTGTTGGCGATTGGCGAGTTCGGCACGGACCTGATCGATGGTTTTCTTGAAATCGGCTGATAAATACGAATGACCGAGGAAAATACGTCACGGAAGTCATATTAATGGTGAAAGCGAACACACTAGAAGCACTTTGAAGACCTACGCATAACGAGCAAGGAGTGTTATTCGCCATCCTGATTCCTGAAGCACGGACATCAGATAAGCAGGACAAGGGCAGCTATATATATATTATCCCCTGGATCGACTGTTTGAGACAATTATCTGCTTCTGCGTATTGAGTCTCGAGTGTTCCCTGTTTAAGCTTTACAAGGATATCATACAAGTTCTCAGATACAACACTGACAATGTAGGGAGCAGTGATCATATCACCTAGATTCTGTAATTTGAATTAAAAAACTCAAACAATTACGAGGCCGTAGTATTTCGGAATAGTGATGGAGAAGTAGAACGAGGATGGTGAACGAGCAAACTGATTTGTCACGTGCAGACATAGTCACGAAGTGTCTTACTTGAGCTGCGGTGGTAAGATTGCGATAACAGTGAGGGATATCTGCTCTGCCATTTGTTGCCAAATCCCCTTCACGCTTGCCCAGTGTCCACTGGGTGGAGGGTGATGATTGATTAGCCTACTCATGAGAGTAGCAACGTCCCGCGCCAAACTTGTCAATGATCACGTGGTCTCATCCTGGACGTTCCCTCAGGACCGCAGTCTACGTCACGACCAGAGGGCGCATATAACAACTCTACTTGCATACTAAGCCGGTTGAATCCCATCTGCACCCCCGTTTACATGTTTCATACACACCGGAACATGACACCTCTTCCATCAGAGCGTTGGTTGAGAACGACTAGTCTGTTTCGCAATGCGTATTTACCCCACGGGACACACTTGCTGTTTGTAATCACGATCTCAACAACCCAGGTTCGATGAAGTACGGAGAGACATCAGCAGAGATCAGCGGCCATTAGCTGGGCATGATGTCCATTGGGAAGTTCATTGGAGAGTGTGCCGCTACCACAACCCGTCCAGAATCCAGTCGGGCATGTCTCGGATGATGGGCTGGATGGTCTCCGCTACGATAACTCTGCGAGTCCATGTTGGTACAAGTACCAATTGTTGATTGTGTTCAGATCGATGCGTTACGAGGGCGGATGCCTCACGTGGATGCGGTCAACGCAAGCAACAGGCGAGACACGACGTCGAATGCGAAGCTAAGAATGGACGTCTCTATCTATAATCAAGTCGACGGTGTTACAGCACCGGATCGGACAGATTGTCCAAGGATGGAGCTCTGGGCGAAATTTGGATACAACCAATCCTCCCGGGATCACCAGGGCTCAGAGGAACGCCAATCCAGATATGGACCGGGGCTCATTCTTTGAGGGAACAAAGAACGGAATGAATGCTCACAGACGACTGGCACACTACGCTTGTGCTCACCACAGCAGGCAGTTCCGGAATTTCTCATTTTCGACCTTGGCCGAAGGTGACGATGCGCGATTCCTCCGATGGGATCCTGCTGGTACAATTGCCACGGTTGCAAAGTCGCTTCAACAACCTGATAAGACGCACGAGTTCGTGGACGGCCTCGAATCGTTCTTGCACGTCCTGGGGTGGCCGATGTTGCACTACGTGCCCGCTGCTGGTTTGGATGATCTTTGGACTCATCTGGACATATTCGATGAGTCTGCCTCATGATCCTCCGTCTGCAGTGGAGCGCAAGCGCTTGGGTTCTGGGTCTTGTCTGTCTCGAAGCTTTAGTCCAATGCATGAAACGCCACTTGTTCGACTCATATGTGACGTGAGCAAGCCTTTCATGTCGTTGTATGCTGCATGGCCACCCAAAGAAAAGGATCGGGAAAAGATGAATGGAATAGCGATTGATTCCAGTGAGGAACTTCGACAACTCCGTCTCAGGATTGAAGAGTTTGATGAGAACGCTCAAAAACTGGCATCTTGCTCGTTCTTTATGGAAGAGATTCGGAAGGCCTTGGACAGGAAGCCTTGGTCAGTCGACGACAACGCTCACACATGTTTCGCAGAGTATCGCTGCGGGATTCTTGTTATCCAAACTGGTTGTATGCTCACCGTGTGGCCACGCTTGACACGGCTGCTCGGCGGCGGCTTGAAGCGTCCTCCACCGGATGAATCGAGTTCAAAACGTCGCCATAGACATTGATCCACTTTGCTTTGAACTCTTTCCATGATACAAATACACATAATGTTACTTTCTATTAAGCACGATGCACTCTCACCACCAGTATAATCATTAAATAATTGTGTTCGGCAATGCGAACCACGAGAGCACTGCCGATCCATTCTCCTGAAGTTGAACATATCCATATTCCATATCATTGCCAAACCCTGTTCTGGTGTTGTTTTAGAACTAACCACACATCCTCGAAAAGGGCAGGAAATACTGTCACAAGTGGACGAACAGGGCAACGTCCTAACTGTGATGATCGCATGTAAGACCAGCATCCTTGATGACATCGCATAACACACGGCGAATGACAGATTTCGGGAGGTTAAACTGAGCGAAAGAAGATATATCAGCATGACGAATATAACGTCACGTCCAACATACCTTGTCAGAACCTTCCAGTACCTTGTTTAATGGTTCATGCAGCACGGAACTTGCCCACTTGATTAGTAGACCTCCCGGAGTTGACGGGCGGAGGGAGAGTGCAACTGTATAAGCGTCGAGTGCTTCTTCGTCTTTCTTGTCCACGGATGCTTCGTCTCCGATTGTTTCGAGCGCAACGACACATTTGTTCGTAAATCCTAATGATACCTGTTAGGCACTCTTTGCCGCATTGGGATGAAGAGACTCACCGGAAAGCCAGTCCACGATGATCGCATCGGCTCTTATCCCGTCTGGCATGGATCTGGTATAGTCGAGAAAAAGCTTTGCAGCATCGATGATGCGTCCGTCTGCATACAGTGTTTCACACTCGTGTTTCCACTCGTGGGCAAAGACAATCTGTTTGCAATTGGCTAGTTCGGCACGGAGCTGTTGGATGGTTTTCTCGAGATCCACTGATGAATGTGAATGACCGATAATCATGGCAGAAAATATGTCATGAAATCATATTGGCGAAGAGCATGAACCCACTTGAAGCACCTTCCTTCGCACGAAGACACGGAGACGAGTAAGTAGCATCGTTCGTCATCTCGGCCCCTGAAACATGGATATTAGAGAAGCAGAGCAAGAGAGGCGATATACATACCATCCATCGCATCGATCGGCTGTCTGAGATGATCCTTTGCTCTTTTGTATTGAGTTTCGAGTGTTTCCTGCTCGAGGTTAGTGAGCAAACATCCAGATTCGGGATGTCTCCACTTACAATGTAGTGTGTGGGAAGTACATCGCATAGATTCCACAACCTGATTTTCCAGTCTCCGGAAATTACGAGGTTATATTCTTCTGAGATCGCAATAGAGGAAATAGGATGAGGATGATGAATGAGTGAACCCATTTGTTGGTGGGTAGAGGTATCCCATAACGAGACTGACGAACCCGCACTTGCAGCGACGAATGTACCGTTGTTTGCTAGGGAGATGCGCCGTGCTCCGTCACTGTGAATGCGCCATTTGGAGAGGATCGTCCCGGAAGTGACATCGAGATGGTGGATGTTTCCATCCTCAGAGAGGGCAAGAAGTTGTGTGTTGCTGTTCCAGGTAACATCCCAACAATCGATCGAAATGTCAACGAGGGTGTGGGTATCCCGACAGTCATAGACGCGAAGAGAATTCTTGTCGCCAGTGGCAGCCAAATAAAGGCTATGGTTGTTGTAATACGCCGAGCTAACAGCTAGCAGAGAGCCGTCAGGTGAAAACTTGACTGCGCGAACAGTTCCGCCAGGCTTGAATTCGAGCAGTTTTTCGCTGGTCGAGCGTGACCAAACACAGACACCGTTCGACGACCCAGCTGCGATTGTCGTCGCATCCGGTGGAAAGTCTACCGCCCACACACAATCCTGCAGGTGTGCTCCCAACTCACTCACTTTTTCGTGAGTCTTTGCATCCCACACGATCACTCGGCCATCTTCTGTCCCAGTGACGATCCACCTGCCATCTTGCGAGACCGCAATGCCCCAGACAGTAAACTCTGCGATCATTGGAATTCCCACCTCGTTACCATCTTCCGTTCGCCAGCATCGAATTCGGGTACCACCGCCCACGATGTGCTTGCCACCGTTGAGAAACGCGACTGCATCTATGTATTCTCGACAATTGATTTCGACCGGTTTCTGTTCGACAACGCTCTGGGGTTTGTTTCGCTCGACTTTGAGGCTCCTTTTGGTCTCACTTACCATTGCTCCATCTTTCATCTTCTCCGCTTCCCTTTGCAGACTGTTCCTCAAAGGAGACCCTGACTCTCCTCTTCTCATGAGTACTGGAATGGAGAAAGGAAGATGTTCTCCTGAACCCCACCTAACTTGCCTGTTTCTTGTACCGCGGAGCTGCCTCGTGTTCTGGCTGTGCAGCCTTATCTTTGGCATTTCGAGAAACGATATTCTAAACGAAATCCGACTCTCAAGCATCCGTCATTGGTCCCTTGTAGCGCCAGACTCCTGCTTGTGTGTGTCGACAAGCTCACAATACCGTTCTTCAACCTGTGGGGGTCTACATTTGCCATTTCTTGTCCTCTCTCTCTTTTTTCTTTTTTTGGGATGCCGTGCAGAGGCGTTGATGGCTTCAGTGCATCCATTGTACCACGGTATCGACAATGCGGACGGGTGAGTCGACGGGCATGACAAGTTGAGACGGCGGTGAGCCCAACCAGGTGAGCGGAGACATAGTCTAGGCCGCTTTCAAGGTATTGACACCTGTTCCACATCGCGTTACTTTAAGTAAATCGTAGAGCACCAACGGTAAACATGTGCGTCGAAGGAGCTAATCAAACACGCGCATTCGAGACGGCCAGTGCATTGCATCACCCCCCTTCAGCGCTAGACCCAATTCGGCTCACGTTTCGTTGCCAGCTTCTCCTGGCCACATGTGAGTCGTGGACCTTACAATAAACGGGCCCATGATCAGTCAAAGCTGTTGGTGATGTCCGAAATAGGGCAAATTGGCCTAGACTTTCTGACACCAAATTCATACAGCTCGATACCACTCCCGTTCTTGTTGTTCAACATTTGGGCACACGACGTCGTATACTCGTTCTTCTTTCCTTTCTCCCTCGGTCCGTGTTATGACGGCTGAGGTGAGGCGTTCATCCTCTTGGTACATGGACAGATATTGAAATGACACCACCTATAGCTTATATGAGTATGCCTTGGGTAGTCTGGGCATTGTGATGGCTGAGCTGATACGAGTGTGCCTTAGCCCGACAAAAGTGACGAGCGCACCAGAGGTATCCAATGTGGTAGGACCTTGCACCACTGGCGAACAAGTCAAGTTTTCCTTTGGCTCGACCTCTGATTGAAATGTTGAAGTTTAAACTTGTTCCGAGAAATGACCATTGCCATAGTATGACAGTATTATTGGAGACGGGCATAGAGTATCGAACCCCGATACCTCTTGCAAAGTCATTGATGCAGTGATACAGTTGCTGTTATTGATTCATCGTAACGTCGTTGAGGGTATCTACGGTCTAAACAAAATCGATCGTCAGAATAAATATTACTTGAAACAAACGAAATCAAAACGTGGACGAGTCTCATACAAGATAAATCGAAAACAAGAACGCAGAACAACAGGACGCGGCGAACACAAACCCCTGCCTATCCAAGCCTTCCTCGCCAACGGAATGTCGCCCGCGTTCGGAATGAAGACATCGAATGCATTAATACTCAGCATGTCCAATTAAGAGTTGCAATATCAACGCCAGCGTATTGAAAGACCGACTTGGCGATGAAGCCGATCTTGCTGACGACGGAAAGTGGCTTGCCTATTCACCGCAACCCGTCTGCGGTCCGCATCAGCGCCAGCCCACAGATTCGCCTTCTAGGGTGTTGAGTGCTAGTGGTCCTGACGCTCGTGCCACATGCTTCCGACTCGGTAGCATCAGGCGGTGTGTCTTCTCCCTTTGCGTCACCACCGAGAGCATGGGTATCGACCATTGGTATAGCGCAATGGTCCTGTTCTTCTGGGACGGTGGAATTATGGCGGGATCCGGAGGGTTCGCTGCTTTGAACCACCCCTTCCAGGTCGGCCGTGGGCTGATCGTACACCGGATGGTGTCCGTAACATTCCAACGCATACGACAAAACGAGTAAGATCCACGACAATAGACAGCGTCGCATATGTGATGTACACAAGAGAACGACGCCCGAGTCCCTAGATGAAAGCTCGCATCAGTTGATTATCGAGAATGGCGGCCACTTACGATAGTGGGCGTAAACCAGTTCGCGAGGATATCTGCGCAAGTTGACCCTAATTGCAACCATAATGCCATCAAAGAAGCAACGACCATATTAAAGATCAACCGTCTGGACAAAGAAGATTCGACACAGAACGTTCGCGATCGCTCGGAAGGGAGCATTCGATAATCTCCTTGCGGGTTCCTCCTCGGCTCTCTCGAGGGACATCTGAGCCTACGTTTCCTGGAACGCGTTTGCCGTCCGCGGAGTCCGCTCTCTAGACTTGCTCGAAGCTGCGCGGTAAAACAGAGAAGTCAAGTAGACACTGCGATACCACGAGAACATTCTCGCGTAGCTGAAAACAAGAGGGATTTCGTGACTCGTCGGGAAATGTCATGCCGTCGAGACACAAACCGTCCAGGCTGAGGCTGATAGTCAGACCAAATTCGGAGTCAACAGCAGATGTAGCATGGCAGTCATCGGAATTTGCAACAACGGCGTGTTTGTTCGCCTTGTTGTGCGCGTGGCGCACGCGTTCGTAGTCGCATCTAGGAGAAAGAACCAACCAGCCCACGACAATTGCTGGCAACCAGAGCATTCCTGAAGCTGTTCCTTCGTTAGAATACATGGTGTTCACTACATTAGGAATGTAATCGGCCGCGTTGAGAAGGTATGCCACGATCACCCGGGTGATCGACGTAACGGACGCAATGGACCACTTGCGAGAGTAGCCGAGCTCGTGTGCAAAAGTGTTCTGGCAATTTTCAGTGCCCAGGAGAGTGACGAGGGATTCAAATTTAGCGGATTCGCCAGGATGAACGCGAGGGGAAACTTGCTGAAGGCTTGCCGAGACATGGACTACCGGCCGGCGGACTGCGGCACCAGGGTAATCAAGCCGCACAAACAGTTCGTCGTTGAAACGTGGACCCACCGCTCGTTATTGATCTTTTCGGGAAGGTTGTCGCGGCGAGAAAAGTCACTTGTTCGACTCATATGTGACATGAGCAAGCCTTTCATGTCGTTGTACGGTGCATGGTCACCTAAAGAAGAGGATAGGGAAAAGATAAAGGAAATAACAACTGATTCTAGCGACGAACTTCAACAACTCCGTCTCAGGATTGAAGAGTTTGACGAAAATACTCGAAAACTGGCATCTTGCTCGTTCTTTATTGATGAGATTCGGAAGGCCTTGGACAGGATGCCTTGGCCGGTCGACGACAATGCTCCAGGTTTTGATTTCGCCAGGATTTTTACTGCTGTTCGACGGCTTGAAGCGCCCTGCAAGTCTTCCATCAGATGTACCGAGCTCACAACGTCACCATAGCCCTGTCTGAATATTCTGGACTTTGATCGCTTTGCTTTAAACTCCTTCCGTGATGTACAATACATAAAAGAGGTTACTTTCTATTAAGCACGATGCACTCTCACCAGTATAATTACTACGATGATCATTAAATAATTGTGTTTGGGCTGTGCGAACCGCGAGAGCACTGCTGATCCGTCCTCCTGGTGTCGAACATATTCATGTCGTTTTCAAACTCTGTTCTGGTATTGTTTTACGACTAATCATACATCCTGGAAGGGCAGGAAACACTGTCACAAGTGGACAGACAGGACAATGCCCTAACTGTGATGATCGCACGTGCACGTGAGGACCAACACCCTTGATGACATCGCACATTGCACGGTGAACGACAGATTTCGGGATGTTAAACTGAACGAAAGAAGATGTGAGCACAACAAGGACCATGTTACGCACCTTGTTGGAACATTCTAGTACCTTGTTCATTGGTTCATGCAGCGTTGTGCTTGGCCACTTGGTCAATAGACGATCTGGAATCGACGGGGGAAGGGAGAGTGCACTAGTATATGCATCGAGTGCTTCTTCGTCTTTCTTGGCTACTGATGCCACATGTCCGATTATTCCGAGCGCAACAATGCACTTGTTCGTAAATCATGACAATGCTAGCCAAAGATTATCTACCATAATGGGATAAAGGAACCCACCGGAGAGCCACGCCATGATGATCACGCTGGCTTTTACCCCATCGGGAGTGGATCTGGTATAGCCAAGAAAAAGCTTTGCAGCATCGACGATGTGGCCGTCTGCATACAGTGCTTCACATTGATGTTTCCATTCATAAGCATGGACGGCCTGTTGAGCATCGACCAGTTTAGCATGTTGGTTTCCTCAAGATCTGGCGATGAATATGAACAGAAGAGAATCACATCAGGGAATAGGACAAGGAAGTCATACCAATAGCGGGAATAAACGCACGAGAAGCACTTTCCTGCATACGAAGACCTGCGAGTGACGAGTGACTAGTGCCGTCCGCCATCCCAGCTCCTGAAACATAGAGATTAGGGAAGCAGAGCAAAGGCGGAAACAAGCATACCATCCACTATACTGAATGACTGTTTGAGATGATTTTTGCTTTCATATTTTGAGTCCTCAGCGCCTCCTGTTCAATGTTTGTGAATAGAATAGCATCTAAAAGCATCCAAGTCTCGAGGTACGACCACCTACAATGTACGGAGCGGAAAGTAGATTCCACAACGTGATTTTCCTACCCCCAGCAATAACGAGGTCATGGTCTTTTGAAATAATGACCGACCAAACAGAATGAGGATGGTGAATGAGAGAACCGATTTGTTGGTGTGTAGAGGTATCCCATAATGAGAGTGATGAACCTGCGCCAGCAGCAATGAATGTGGTATTGTCTGCTAGGGAGATGCACTGTGCTTCCCTGTCGCTGTGAATAGACCATTTGGAGCTGACCTGGGAAGACGAAGAAGTTGGAAGCGAAAAGCGAATACAGGAGTCAAGCTATGCACTCATCCGTTTACGTCTATCGATCTGCCTACGTCGCACATCTAACTGGCGAGCAGGTCGTGCAGTAACAGTTTCTAGGGGGCATCATGTTTCTGTGACAATGAGCCCATGAGCCCATCTTGGCTGACGCTGCTCACGGCCGCGCAAGTGCTCGTGGGCATACACGCGAGGACAAATACCCGTCCAACGAGGCTAATAAATAACACCGTCATATCTCCGTTTGCACTGCTCGTTACTCGCCATCGTTGAGGCCAAATCACGTTGGACGTGTGGTTCATGATGTGGAGACGTCTCGGACCACGCGCATGCCAGTGCAGGATCATCCTCCCTGCGGGCGTAGCTCATAACTCAAAATGTGTGCTCAAGGGATACGAGTAACTAAGCGGTGTTCGACTCCTACACGCAAAACAGTAGTTCTCGCCAGTAGATCTATCTCCGTGCGAATCAGAGACGCGCCGTCGCAGAGTAAAAGTGTGGGGAAGACGAGCGAGACTTGGGATCTCCTTTCACCTTTCAATTACTACATCGCCATCGATGGCATACCAATACCCTCGTGAACTGCGCTTCGTCAACATACTTTGATCCACTTGGCATGCTCGCTCAATCTCTGTCAGCACTTGGAGTGTCGTCGCCTTCGAGATGCCAGAGACTCGCTATGACCATTTGTCCACCTGTCCGTTTCGCCGATGCTGTGTAACAGTGGATTGTCTATCCATCGAAGGCCCGTGTCGCACTAGCTGGGCATGCACGACGAAAGTTTGATCAAGAAGGAAATGGAGGATGCGGGTACTGTCCCCACTGCCACCACGGCAACCTCACTGCGACAACGTCGCCACACACTTGCGCGACTTCTACAAGGAGTCTAGCGCCGTGCGGGACTGATGATGGAATTTGGGCCGCATTTAGTAAGCTGATGTTGGATATACAGCCTGAACACGAGGCGATTGCGCGGGATAAGACACACCAGGCGGAGTTCGTGAGGACATCCTTCGTTTCCCCACCCCAGTACCCAGGCCAGGACGTTCCTGTGGACACGCAACAGTGAGTATGCGAAATAATGATGTGAAAATACTGACGAGAGGAGGGCAATCAAGCCAACCATCTTCAGAAGACAATCAGCAAAGAGACGCGACAATAATGAAAGATAAGGCAATGGTAAGTAAGACAAACGGTGTCAAAAATCGACTGAAAAAAAACCCTGCAACAGAAATTCACTAAAATCGATTGTGTAGATGGCACGAATGCAGTCGCGTTTCTCGTTGATGGCAAGCACATCGTGAGCGGTGGCGGGGACAGCAATATTCGATGCTGGCGTGTGGAAAATGGTAAAAAAGTGGGGACTCCAATGGATGTAGGGAGCCATGTCTACAGCATTGCGGTCTCGCAAGATGGCGAGTGGATCGTCGCTGGGACAGAAAACGGTCAAGTAATCGTGTTGGATGCAAAACATCGCGAAAAGGTGACCGAGTTCAATGCACACAATACTCCGGTGTATGCGGTGGACATTTCACCGAACTCAACGACAATCGCGAGTGGATCATGGGACAGTGCCCGTGTCTCGTCGCGATCGGGCAAAAAACTATTCAACTTGGAACATGACCATATTCTCATGCTCAAGTTTTCACCGGACGGCTTTCTTCTAGCTGCTGGCCCGGGGAAGATTCTTCGCATCCACAACAGTCAGGATGGCCGTGTGGTTGTCAACTTTTCAATCGATTGTTGGTCTGTTGCCTGGACCAGCGACAGCAAATCACTCTTTGCCCTCTCTGACGATGGCAAAATCCACCATCTTGATGTCACCTCCGGGACGATCCTCTCCAAATGGCCCATTCACGGTGACGGTGCATGGTGCATCTCCCTAGCAGACAACGCTACATTCATCGCTGCCAGCGCAGGTTCATCCGTCTCATTTTGGGACACCTCTACACACCAACAAATCGGTTCTCTCATTCATCATCCTCATTCTATCATCTGTATCACTCTTTCAGAAGATTACAATCTCGTAATTGCTGGAAGGAATAAAATCGCGTTGTGGGATCTATGTGATACGATTTCCACTCCATACGTTGTAAGTGGACGTAACTGAAAACTGGGATGATATCCTGATAAAGCTTGAACAGGAAACACTCGAAAGTAAGTATGCAAAAGCAGAAAATCGTCTCGAACAGTCAATCCAGTTACTCCGTACAACGGATAGTACGTGTATTGCTGCCCTTGCTCTGTATCTCTCATATCTGTGTTTCAGGAGCTGAGATCGCAAATGCTATGCAAAAGTTCCAAGATGCAGCTAAGCGAAGGGTCAACAATGCGAAAAACACCCTCGACTCGTTACGTGCAGATCTTCGTCAGCAGGAAAGCGCTTGTGGTGGGTTCATTCCCGCGATAAATAGGTTTTCTACGATATATTTTCTCGTGCGGTTTTTATTCCTCAGCGGATCTCGAGGAAGCCAACCGACAACTCCGGGTTCAGCTCATCAATTTACAACGAAATGTTCATGCCCACCAACAGAAACACCAGTGCGAAATACTGTATGCGAATGACCGCATCATCGACGCCGCAAATCTTTTCCTCAAGTGGGCCGCGTCCGTACCCGACGAGGTGAAAGCTGATACGATCATCATGGACTGGCTCTCTGGTGTGTTCATCGTTATCCTTGTGCGGAAAAGAGTCTTCAACCGGTACTCTCAGAATTTACAAATAAATGTGTCGTTGCGCTCGAGACAATCGGAGACGAGGCATTGGCAACTAAGAAATATGAAGAAGCCCTCGATGCCTATGCTCTTGCACTGTCACTCCACCCGCCCACCCCGGACGTTCTGTTAACAAAGTGGGCAAGCACACTGCTTCCCGACAGATCGACAAACGACGTGATGGAGGATTCCAATAAGGTACGTTGTACGTGACATTATGTTCGTTATGCTGATGAACCTTTTTTTCCATTCAGTTCGACCTCCCGAAGTTTACAGTTTACCGCACGATATGCAACGTCCTTGTGGATTCCGGTCGTATCATCGAAGCAATTGCGCAATTTCGGCAGATGCAAGATGAACTCATAGCTGAAAATCGAGCGAGCGAGCGAAGAGAGTGGGAAGATGGTGAGTGGTCACGTGGCAGTGTCATTTGACCTTCGACCGAGTGCTCGTTGTAGATTTCAAACGACGATGCTTGGAAAGACTGAAAAGACTCGCCAACGTTGCACTGAGCTCTCAAACCTATAACGACGCTGATATGCACTACTCTACAATATTGTCCCTTGACCCTCCTGACCGCGTGGATATCCTAATCAAGCGAAGCAAGACACGGATGATGGAGGTGTGGGAAGATGCACTGAAGGACGCTGACGAGGTATGCTCTTGTATCTCGTCGCAGTAGACAATGTCACAAACTCCAATTACAGGTAGTGAGACTCGACCCAACGTCCCATCTAGGCTATGAACAGAGACATACAGCGCTACATGGGGCAAATCGCTATTCGGAAGCGGTCGCAGCATTTGATACCATGCTCTCAAAACTCACATCCCGAGAGCTATTTTGTCGATCTTGCCGGTCTTATCTGACATGGACGGTAGCACTTCGCTCCCGGTATGTTGATGCCAGACCGGCGATTCGAAATATCGTCAAGAAAATCATTTCCCCCATGCCTGGTATCCTCATCGACACTACTACGGGCCGTCTATATGACGAGGCACAGCTGGCCAAGGCGTTTGAGGAAGAACCAATTTTCGATAAGCTCGTTTCATCTATGACGAGACGACCGGACAATCGGTGGATCGAGGAAGAGGTCGAAAAATTCTACGGATATGTCATGTTCTCACACAAGTGGGGTGATGGTGAACCTCTGTTACAAGACGTCCGCCAATATGTCACGGTCCACGAGCTGAAAATATCACCTGGAAGCGAGAAACTGCAGACATTCTGCAAGGTCTCACAGGAGCTCGGGTTTCGTTGGGCATGGAGCGATACATGTTGCATCGATAAAAAGGACCAGGTAGTATTGCAACGTTCGCTCGTCTCCATGTTCGGCTGGTATCGGAACTCAACCCTCACGCTGATCCGACTTTGTGATGTCTCGTCGGATGATAAAAACAAGAATGCGTTGAAGGAAAGCATGTGGAATTCGAGAATCTGGACATACCAGGAGTATCGGGCAGCTGAGGTAGTCAGATTCTACACGAGCGACTGGAAGCCATACCTTGGTTCGGAACAGCCCTGGAATCACAAAGAGTCGCCAGAGATTCTGAGGCAGATGGAGATTCCGCAGATGTCCGCCGAGCAGGTGGCTGTGCTTCGACCTGGCCTTGACCGAGTGCGGGAGAAACTCTTTCTCGCATCGACACGACAGACCAGGGATGTGGAAGACGAAGCATATGCACTGTTTGGTGTCCTGCGAGTATCAATTCCGGCCATATATGGTGAAGGTACCATCGCACTCGGACGACTTTTAGAGTGTGTCCTGACAGGATCTGGGGATGCGACCATGCTCGCCTGGACCGGAATTGCGAATGAATACAATAGCTGTCTTCCCCTGCGCATCGCTGCCTATAATGAACTCATTCCCCCACATGTCCAGCACATGGAGACCTCTGAGTTGGATCGTACTGTTCTAGAATTGCGCTCATCGATCAGCGACATGTCCCAGGCGACAAAACTATATGAACGGTTGGGCAAGCTACCTCCGCCATCTTGCTCTGCCAAACGGCTGCAACTTCCCTGCATCCGCTTTGAAGTCATCCGGCTCGTCTGCATATCAGGACCGGACGCGGAGACGGGACTCTTCGCGTACCGTGCGACAACCACCATGCTCGGGGAGGTGGAGATCCGGACAACTAGCAAACTGGGAACCAAGAAACATTACCTCTGTCATCCTTGGATCGGTTCACTGTTCGACCAAGAAGACGAACATGGGAATGCTGGGCTTGATGAGACGACACAGGCATTACGATTAGTTGCTCGTTTGAAACAGCGATTTGGAGCGCTATTATTGGAGAAGAGGGCACGGATAGAACACAGACGGGTCGCTGCTGACAGTTTGATTATGGTTCAGCTGCGCGATGAGGTTCCGTTGCAGGAGGTGGTCGCCGGTGTTATTGACGTACTGTAGTCTCGTAGACTATTACAATCTCACTTCCGCTTTACATAGCAGGGACACCATGATCTAAACTTTCTGTCACGTGAGAACCTTAGAGCAAACAGCAAAAGAGATTTATATTATGAAGATATCCTCATCCATCCTAAACTCTTTTCCAAGCTCCCCTTGCAGAATAGGTTGGTACAATCGTTTGATGCTCAGCTAGGGTAAGGCTTTTTGAGATAAGTAGATACGGTACTGTACTCGGCCCGTTGTGACCACCTGGTCGCGGAGTGGTCACCCGTTCCCACGGTCGAAGTCACGCCGTGACTGGTGACCCCGCAAGCGGGAATTGTCGGATGTACTCCCCATCGGACGGAACGGCAAGAGCAAAATGAAAGGACCGAGGGCGATGCTGGCGATGATCGATGATCGACGAACCTCGGGATCCCGCCCGGCCGATAGAGGCACGTTCGCACCAAGCCCATTTTCGCCGCGTGCAAAATGTGACCACCGATTATGTAATGCCCTGGCTGTAGCTAGCAAATGTGTATTGCATCTGAAGAAGCAAAAGAACAAGAAAATCTCATATAGCGTTTGTGGTGCGTCCGTATTGCGTCTAGTGATGTTCTACATGCTTGCGTGCGCGTGATATTCATATATGGTAAGTCGCGGCTTGGTCCTGTCAAATCATGCCCTGGCTATGGGGTGTGGTTGCCCTGTAGTACTTGCCGTGTTCACGCGGTTCGCCTTGTGGTCACTTCTGTATCACCTCTAGTTGATTTAGTATATTTTCGATTGCTCTGACTCGCTCAATTTGGCCTTGACATTGCTGTTCTAGCATGCTCGGCTTGGGCTTGTCTCTTCGTCGTGGTGGGTTCGGCCACCCTATAGGCAGCTTGTGATATTGATTAGTGGATGGTCATGGGTGGCCCAGGTACGTTCATTGTTCTCCATTCGTACAGCTTGCACTGACCTGTCTGGTATGTAGCCAGCGTCTTCGATCCGACTCGTATCTCAAGTTGCAGCGCGGATGTCGGCCCCAAGGATGCGCGCGATGAGATTACCGCCAAGGTGGACAGCACCGAATGAGCTGAGAAAGCAGAAGGCGAAGGTGATGGAGAATATTTGGGCAAGAAAGCCGCAAACGAGACATCGCGCGAGGAAGCCTGCCGCAAGGACAACCAAGGGGGTGGCGACGACGGAGTCAGCCATATGAGCGCGAAGCCAGAGGATACCTGCGAGGAGAACCAGAATCAGATGCAGTGCATGAAGACTCCCTAGATGGCGGGCACAGCCCAGGAAACGAATGTGGCGAGCACAACTCGACTGAAATGCCCCAAAACTGCAGAGGTCACTAGGGACCAAGGCGAATCAGAGACTAGCAACGAGAGCGCACGGAGCGCATTGCAAAACCCCCAGAACCGACATCTAAGACCCTGAGGACACGCCAGGTGACGATAAACATCATCCAGACGAATCCCCAGAGCCGCCCGACGTAGCTGGAGGCACGGAGGGATGAGCGGTGAGTGAGAAGGTGAGGAAAGTGTTGAACAAAGCATAAGCGTCACGGACGGACACGTGGATGCGAGTGCAGTTGAATGGATTGGTGGAGAGCTCAATTGCGGGGGAGCATACCCCAGCGAATGGTAATGCGTCGATCGAGGGGAGAGAGAAAGCATGTCGACGCGTGAGCGATCGATGATGGTAGCTGACGAGAATGATCAGCACACCCCAGATGAAAGCGACGACGCGCCATGAGTGTCCTCCACACCACCAGCACCTCCGGATCCTCAGATGAGACCGCACACGGACAAACCTGGAACGAAGAGCTTGGGAGGGAGTCGAGCAGACAGAGCAGAAGCGCGCACGGCGCGTATACCGATGTCGGAGTGGATGGATCTGGAGCATCGTGGAGTGACGAGGATCCCCGTACCAGGCCGAAGAAGGCGCAGCATCCGGATAGATGGCTGAGCAGGGCTAATCGAGCGAATCGGGAAGCGCTGAGGGCGACGGGACATGCCGGAATGAGGGAGATGGCGTCAAGGGAGCCACGGGAGGCGGGAGAGACGATCTCGTCGCTAGTACGAATCCACGCAGTCGGAACTAGACGATTGGGGTGGACTAGCCAGATCGAATGACATCGGGCGCAATTTGGAGCACAGGAACGATGACGGGAGTGGCGGAATTGACGGGGGGCAAGGCCAGATGGATGGCATAGCAAGCGGCGCGCACTACGACTCGATGGGAGTCAGAATGAGGCACCTGCTACATATTAGATGAGTCAGCGCGGGCGGTACGAGCGGTCAACAGCGCACGTACCTGGGCCACCCACGCCGTAAAGCACCAAAAGCGGCCCATAGGCGGGCCGAACCCACCACCGCCGTCGAGGAAAGCTGAAGGCGACCATTCACATAATCAGCGCACGACTTACCGAGGTGGACGGCCGCGTCAAGGCTAAATCGGGCGAGTCGAAGCAGCTAAACATACTATATATCGAACGTAGGTGATACTGAGGCAAAAATGAAGCGAACTGCGCAAGCACGCGCGACTGCACACCATAGCCAGAGCGTGATTGGTTCATATATGGACCTAACTAGAGATGATAATAGCCATTGTGAAGGCATCTAGCTGTGGGTCCAGGTCCGTGGCAGTTCCATCGGGGTAATTTTGCGTTCTGGTCCCTTCGACGACCTGTTCGATCTTCCCACGCCAAGTCCGGCCCAAAACAGGGATGACCTGTCGCGCAGTGCACGAGCTGCGACCTGAGGGGAATAGGAGTGAGTGATGACGTGTGCACGCGTGCAGCATGTTAGATTACCAAGCACGTGCGTGGCCACATCCGGACCGAACTCAAGCGAGACGCGCGCACGCGAACACACGATACCAGGTCGTATGACCATCCGTAACTTAGATACTTTGACTAATTGAATATTTGATTGACTTTCTGACTGATAAAACATAGTTACAAACTTTTGTTCATGCAGCACATCAGTGCCTTATTGCCAGCACTTACAGTATTTAGTAGGCTCGTATAGCGCTTGTAAACCTCAGTCCGTTGTCTCTTCTATGTGACTGAGGTATGTTCACTCGAGATTATCTTATCTGTTTCTTAGCTTACCAGATTGTAGTACGACTACACAGGTAACCTAATACCAGTCCATTGTCTCTTCTATGTGACTGAGTACGACTACACAGCTGCACACCTTCCTCAACTGGCTGCTCATTTCCCACAGGTTATGAGCCCTGACTCTGCAAATTGATCAGGAATTACCGCTTTTGTCAACATGACCACAGCCACTATCACTACCGACACCTTGCCGAGCAACATACTCAAGCTTGATGTAAAAGGTGTTACGCTTGGTCCGGGTAGGAACTAGTGTAGCCCTTGAAAGAGGGTTCTGAGTCTGGGCCTTCGAGCTGAAGGTATCATTGCCTCTCAAGCCGGAGGTCTTGGATTTAGTATCTAGGAAGTGTTACGCTTGGTCCGGGTAGGAACGAGCGTAGCCCTTGCTAAGGGATCTGGGTTTGGGCCTTTGAGCTGAAGGTATCGGTGAGGTAGAACGTCCAAGAGGCTTCACAAAGTAAGCGTTGGAGAAACCAATGGATCTATTGACTTGTAGGTCGCAAGATACAAGGGAGAAACTACTTGGGGAATCTACGTACTCGGTCGCCAGTCTAAATAGGTATCTGTTGGTGCACGGACCAAGCTGTGTC
>JBBPKO010000191.1:0-16800 GCA_038089295.1 Xerocomus amazonicus
CTTCTGCCTCACGGTTTTGAGCAAACTTATGGCTTTCACTCTTTTCTCCTCCTCTTCTTTGGCGGTCTCATTCGCCTTGGTGACCTCTGCGCGCAGTTGTTCGATTGAGTCTCGGTTATCACTGTCCGGTTCTGAACGAGAAGCTGCAAGTTGCGATGCGGTGACAAGTGCTTCAGCCTCGTTCAGTTGTTGTTGTAACCTTTCAATTTGACCTGACTGAACAGCGGTCTCCCGTTGGTGTGTTTCCTGGAGTTCTTCTAACCGTTCCTCTTGACCTGTCAATGACACATTAAAACGACAAGAAAACGAACAAAAATACCGGCATACGTGTGAGCTTTCCGTTGAGTCGTTGTAGTTCATCTTGGTTAAGCTGAAGAAAATCTTATTATTACCAGATTTATCATTATGGGACGTTCCGCCTACTTCTAGCTTCATATTGACATTGACGAGATGCTCGCGCAAGGCTGCGACATCCTTGGATCCATTTAATGGTGTCAACTCACTGATAACATTGTCTATATCTCGTCTTTCAACCTGGAGCTTCTTAAACGAAGTAGATACGTCTGGTATGGAATGTTCCATGCTAGCTCAAGATAGGAAAGACAAGCGGTCTCACCTGCAAATCTTTGCTCTACCAGTTTGAGACGCTCTTGAAGCGCTTCAACGCTGACATCCTTGAACCTGTCGGTGGCGGTGGGTTCAGGCCTTGTTTGGGCGCTCTCTTCTCCGGAGAGGTCTGCGTCTATGATCGACATATCAATGATCTCGGAAGACTGCATGGGAAGCTGCTGGGGGTCGGTGTTGATCACCCGTTGTGCTTCCTGTGTCAGTGTCGTCGTATCTACGCCAGGATTGACAACAATATCTGTATGTATAACATCCGGCGAGTCTACAGTCGAAGGAAGAGGATCGGTATGAGGCGTTGTGGCAGGTAGTTGAGTAAGGCCATTGGATTCTTGTGGAGGGACAGGGTCGGTAATGTGACCACGGTCTCCGACCTGGACGGACCTGGCAATGGATGCGTCCACAGCAGAGGCTGTAGTACCTGGCGCAGACGCTGAAGGGTCGGATATTGGTCTCGAAGTAGGCTGCTGGGTCACGGGGACTGCTTGAGAGTTATTCGTTGATAGCCTTGAGGTGTTCCCAACTGAAGATTCGGACCCGGCGAAGGATGCACGTAAACGCTCCTCAAGCCTGGATGTCTTGCGTGGGCCAGAGTCGGTGGTAGGCCTGGTAGCTGAGGGGCCGGGGCTGGCAGAACGTGACCTGGGAGAGGTTTGTTGAGTGGGGCCCGCGATTCGTTGGGCCGCAATTGACTTGCGGAAGTTTACGAGGGCATTTTCGGCCAGTTGAGAGGGAGACTGGCGGAGAGGGTCTGGTGACTGACTTCTAACGTCTGGATTGTCCTGAGACTGGAGTGCGAGACCTTCTACAGCCTGGCGGAACTGAGAAAACATTCGAGGATAGGACAAGAGACGACGGTTTACTACATAAATATGAATTCGACTACGCATCAAACTCGAGATATGCATTATCACGCTGGTCAGCTGCATTAAATACACAGCATATAAACTACGAGGTTTCGTCGGGATCCGACTCTACTTGTTTACCTCTACTGTTCGAGGGAGGCGGAGATGTGCCCGTGTGTACCTCTGAGGAAGGTGGTGGGGAGGCGGCCGGCGCGAGTTGCCACGAAGGTAGGGATGGCCTACCTGGCAATATTGGCAGTGGGGTCGAGGGGGAGCTTGTGAGGGTACCTGAGCCGCGACTGAGTAGGAGGGCCTTGAGAGATTTGAGTTCTTGTTGAAGTTCTGCGAGGGACTGTTTCTGAGACTCCTTGTTCTTGTCAATCATCTTGGATGGCATATCGATCAAAGGGTGAAAAGGAGGGAGACGAGGATTACCTTGGGCAACATGTCCCTGATGTTTTCGATTTCATCGCGTATTTCACGCATTTCATCCCTAGTTTTTTCTTCTGCCTTGCGCATCTCGCCGACTACTTCCTGGACGTCGCTAGTAGCCTTGTCGACACGCTCTCGTTGTTCGTCCACTGCTGTGCGCACGGCAGCGGTCTCGGCCTGTATTTCCTTTAAGAGTGCCTCTGCTGCATCAAATTGGGCGGTGAGAGAGTCGCGGTCCTGTTCGTAGGCGGTAGTGGTTGGTGGTTGCAAGTGGGGCAAGAGGTATTTTTTGAAGAGGGCAACTGCACCGTATGCGACGGAGCCGGAGAGAACGGTGGTGATCTGAAAGGAATGAGGAGCGATAAGGGAGGGGCGGAGAGAGGGGACGCACGAAATAGTCGCGCCAATCCCAGTGTCGGTGGTGCTGGTGATGGTGGTGGTTGGCTGCGAGTGCCAAGACATGGTCTATTTCTTGTTGGGAGAGACCTTTGGCTTGTAAGAACTGTATACGCTGTTGAATTGGGGCATTCTGGGTCTGTGGTCGAGGTGAGCGACGAGGAGGAGGAGGAGTTGTGGGTAGACTTGCATTTGGATCGGACAAGAACGCGACGGCGCTGGTCAAGAGAGGTTGTCTGTCCATCCTCGTTTCATTCTCCGCTCGACCCGCTCTTTTCTCTGTCGTCCACTCATGTTTCGTTTGGCAGCGCGGACCGTCTTTCCCTCACTCTCTCGTTGCTCAACTACAACACCCAACCGTCTTCCCTTCCGCTCCACTCCATTCGCAGCGAACAGACGTCGTTATGCAGACGTCGCAACTAAATTCTCCCGGTCAAAGATACACATGAACGTCGGGACCATCGGTGTGTATTTCCTCTTCCCACTCGACGCGTCTAGACGCATACACAGGTCATGTCGACCACGGAAAAACAACCCTCACCGCAGCCATCACCAAAGTGCTCGCAGACAAAGGCTCCGCTAGGTTCACAGACTACTCCCAGATCGACAAAGCCCCAGAGGAAAAAGCTCGCGGGATCACCATTAACTCTGCCCATGTGGAGTACGAGTCCGACACTCGTCACTACGCGCACGTCGACTGTCCTGGCCATGCCGACTGTACGTTTGCCATTCGACGCATGTCCTTGCATTTATCTCCCCTAGATATCAAGAACATGATCACTGGTGCTGCCCAGATGGACGGTGGTATCATCGTGGTCTCAGCCACTGATGGTCAGATGCCTCAGACACGCGAACATCTCCTCCTCGCTCGTCAAGTCGGCATTAAAAAACTCGTCGTCTTCATAAACAAGGTCGACATGGTCTCCGACCAAGAAATGCTCGAACTCGTTGATATGGAGATGCGCGACCTGCTCTCCACTTACAATTTCGATGGCGAAAACACTCCCATCATCACCGGCTCGGCATTAGCTGCCCTTGAAGGTCGCGACGATGATATCGGCAAGAACAAAATCCTCGAACTCGTACAAGCCTGTGACCGTTGGCTCGATGTGCCGCCTCGTATGTCCCTTTTATCCTGGTTCATACGGTCCCTCATCTTTCGTAGGTGACCTTGACAAGCCTTTCCTCATGCCTGTCGAGGATGTGTTCTCCATCCCCGGTCGTGGTACTGTCGCTACTGGTCGTGTGAGTAATGTTTATCTACGCTCTGTTCATTGTGACATACTCTTCCTTAGGCTGAACGCGGCGTGATCACAAAGGGTGCAGAAGTCGAGATCCTTGGTCTGGGTTCATCACACAAGACCACCTTGACCGGCATCGGTGAGCTACTCCATATTTCTCTCCCCAACACCTCATGTTTATCTCGATAGAAATGTTCCACAAGGAGCTGGAGAGAGTAAGCATTTATTGTCATCTGACAAGATCAGATATCCCACACTGTGTTGACAGGGCGAAGCCGGAGACAACATGGGCGTTTTACTTCGTGGTGTCAAGCGTGAGCAGCTGAAACGTGGTCAAATTATTGCTGCCCCTGGTTCGATCAAGGCTGTCAAGCAATTCCTGGCCCAACTTTATGTCCTCACAAAGGACGAAGGTCTGCCTGGTCCGGCCTTTTACACATTGTTTTGCTGAAACATTTCAGGTGGACGCTACACGCCATTTATGTCCAACTACCGTCCTCAACTCTTCCTTCGGACTGCTGATATCACCACATCACTAACCTTCCCACCTGGCACGCCGGATGCGGAAGACAAAATGGTGAGTCATTATTGTCCATCGGACGGTGATATCTCATGGCGGGTCAGGTCATGCCTGGTGACAACGTGGAGATGGTTTGTTCGCTCCAGACGGATGTTGCGGCTGAAGTTGGTTCTCGGTATGTCCCTGGATTCCTTACTTGGTACATGTAACCTCATTGCTTTTGCAGGTTCACTCTTCGTGAGGGTAACAAGACGAGTAAGCATCGGGTGCTTGTGTCCGAGGGTGAAAAAACTGACCGTGATCTGTCCAGTCGGTACAGGTATCATCACCAAGGTTTTGGAATACGCTTAAGAGATGGATAATTCAAGTTCATTTAACTTGCATATGTAGTTGCACGCTATTCTTCCCTAGCATCTCCTCTCCGCATATTGGTAGATGACCATTCACTATGCCTGTTATGGCAAGCATCACTAGTCGCTCAAGATAAATGTGTGATCATTGATAGGTGGACAAGCGTTGTCATTTGGTATTGTCTCGCTTGGTGTTCTGCGTCCAGTCTACGACGATGATTCGTACTTGTATTTCTCCCCACGGGCTTCCATCCTTTGTTTCGCCTCCTTGAGCGCCCACGTCTGTATGCTTGGCAAAAGTCTAGCCATGTCCATAGACGGGAAGCGAGAAAGAGGGCACACCTTGTATCAGGCTTGTAGTATAGCAATACCGTAGCCAATGCCATCGACCCAAACATCCCAAGATACCAAATGTTTTCCCAGTCCTCCTTCACTCGTTTCTGGCCCGGTGGCAGTGGCTGCAACGTGCGTGAGTGCCGGGTTCAAATAACTTGTGGGTGGAAGCGAGTTACCTTTTCGCCAAACAACCAGCCGGTGGGTTCGTTGTAATGGGGTACGCCGTGAGATGCATAGCGGCGACCGAGCGCACACCGAGGTACTGTGAGCGTGCGCAGAGATGGTGGCATGTAAATGAGTTGTGTTGTTGGACACGACGACTCAGAAATGATAGTCAGGTAAACACATCCAAACAGGGTACAGGTATACACCGAGACAGGATCGAATAGTCGTGCTCGTCCTCCAACCCGCCCTCGGAAGCGTCTGGCGACATCTCGTCTATACTGAACCTGCTTTCAGTCTCAGTCAAGCCTCCGGGCTAGTAAGCGTCAGCAACGTACCCCGTCGACTGGTAGAACAATACCGCCGTGGTGTTTGCTACAAGCACATGAGCGACGCCACGAATCGAACCAAGTCTAAGTCTGTGCTGACCTTTGAAAACAGTGAGCATGATCTTTGTCATCTCCCATTGTGCACCAATGTCGGAGAGCATCTGGATCAACAACCGTCCGAGTCCCAACCGTCTAGAGCCCTTTGATACCTGGAGTTCATAGCTCGTGTACAGCGTCAGAGAGGTCATCGGTGAGCGAGCCGAGTTCGTGATCTACCAGTAGATGACGTCTTGACGATCCTCGCTCTCGAAACGAAACATGGCGTACGCAACGACACTTATGCCGTGAGATGGGTCCGAGACAATGATGAATCGACTCCGTGCATGAAACATTTCCTTTCGTTTGCGCGGGGGATTCCAGCCAAGCGAGGAGACACGGTATCTGAAAGAAAGGGTGTTGACACAGCGAACGGGGGAGCGTTTCTTTCTGTGGTGTTGGAACGTGACCCACAGTTCACACATATTTTCCTCAAATATCCGCCAAATCTCGTCCCGTTGGTCGTTGCATATTTCGGATGTGGTCTTGACGGTGAATGAAATGCTGGGTGGGTCGGAACTTGTGCAGCTCCACAGAGGGGCGACAGCTTACTTTTTGCCACTCGTCGGTGGGATAGAGGCAGCAAGCTCGTCTGCGGTAGCCTATCGCCTGTGTCATCGAACGAGAAGGACGTGAGAGAGACAACGAGGACCTTGTTCGCTCTGCGGGTAGCGGCACTGGAGGGCATTAGCATTAGGACGATCTGATCTGTCTGCTAGAAGCGGCGGGCGCGGTTTGGCAGCTCGCTCGGGTAATTCAGTCCCACGCACGCGACTTGTCTTTCTTTCTTTACCCTCTGACCGCCATGAAGCTCGACGCGACCGATCTGAGGTATATCACCCCAGATGAGTTCAGGGTATTGACTGCGGTATGACACATCCTGCTCGATCGTCCCACCCGTCACACCATTTCTCAAACTCAAGGTCGAAATCGGATCCAAAAATCATCATGTCGTACCAACCTCCCTCATTGTGCAGATCTCCGGCCTGCGTAATGGAAGCGTCAACAAAATCGTGGGCTCCCTTGCTAAACGTAACCTGGTCTCCAAAGTTCAAAACTCTAAATGTTCGCACGCCAGTTCCTCATGGTCCCGAGGGAGTTGTGACTGATGTCGGCCAGATGATGGATATCGATTGACCTATGGGGGTTACGATTACTTGGCGATGCGTGCGCTCTCGAAACGGGACTCGATGTACTCGGTTGGAAATCAGATCGGCGTTGGCAAGGAGGCAGGTGAGCCCCCTCCAAGTCGTCGCCTGGTCTTTGCTCACACATCGTTTGGCAGATGTGTACCTCGTGGCAGACAGCGAGGGAAATGAAATGGTATTGAAACTTCACCGGTAAGTGGCCACTTGCCGCGCAAGTCATGCACGACTAGACAAGGTTCGGCCAGCCTGGGTCGTATATCGTTTCGTGCCGTCAAGGAAAAGCGAGATTACATGGGCAAGCGTACGTCTGCATCATGGATGTATATGTCTCGTCTTGCTGCACAAAAGGAATGGGCGTTCATGAAGGTGGGTATCTACGGATGAACGACGCAGCTTGCCAACGGGTGGCCTAGATCCTGCACGAACACCAATTCCCTGTCCCACAACCCATTGATCACGCGCGGCACTGCATCCTCATGGAAGCCATCGATGCATACCCACTGTGAGTCGCAAACTATCCGTATCATTCAATTCGATGTATGGGTGCAGGCGACAGATTTCCAATATTCCATCTCCTGGGAAATTATATTCTACGTTGATGGACATCATCGTCCGTTTTGCACGAGTTGGGCTGATCCACGGCGATTATAACGAATTCAATATCCTCATTCGTCGGGAAAATGGAGAGCCGGTCGTGATTGACTTTCCGCAGATGGTGAGTACGTCACACGAAAATGCGGAATGGTAAGCCCCTTCTTGGCGATTATCGGCAAGATGATCAACGACGGTGGAAACTAGGTATTTCAACCGCGATGTGGAGTGCATCCGGAGGTTTTTCAAGCGACGGTTCAAATATGAAAGTGCTCTGTATCCTCGGTTGAACAAGATCGGAGACAGCGACGATAAAGAAGACGAGGGTCTCCGGTTAGATGTCGTGGTTGCTGCCAGCGGATTTACAAAAAAGGATCAGAAAGTTCTGCAGGAGGTAAGCTTCTGATGGTTTATCCGCTTCGTTCTCCACCGTCTGATTACGTCCGGAGTACATGGAAACTGTGACGGGCGAAGAATACAGGGAAAATGATGAAAATTCTGAGGAACACTCTGACACGGGAGAGGTGGAAGCTGAGGTCATGGAAAGCGAGGAAGAGGGCGGAGATGAAGGTATTGAGGAAGGAGAACCAGGGGCAGTTGGGGCATGCGTGTGGCCGGTCAAGAATGAGGCTGGCTATGAGGACGAAAATATGCAATTTGAAAACGGTCGGGCGCCCATGGGCGGGGAGGATGGACCAGGGACAGGAAGCCCAGTGAATCCCCAAGGAGAAAGCAGACCACCGTCTCGAGCGTCTACGGGACTTTCTCAACTATCCCGTTCCCCGCCGCGTTCGCGTTCACCATCGCCTGGTACGCTGGCGAAAATGACGGCGGCGCTCACACTGCGTGACATGGACGTTCGAGAGAGGGTTGCGACGGACCTGGCAAAACGGCAGCGGCAACAAAAGAAATATCACAGCAGACGAGGGGGCGGACGCGTGGGACGACCACGGGGGAGTAAAGCGAAGCAGGACCAACGCGTGAAGCTGGACAAGGGTGGTATTTGGGAATGATGAGTATTCTAGCGGAAATATACTATTATCGTACAATTACTGTACTATCGTACTGGAGAAGTAAAGCAAAGGGTCGACTAGCGGTGAAGATGATTGTGGTGTCCAGTATGAACACCCATGCCCATTCCGGAGACATCGACCGAGTGCCTGCGAACGTCTGCCTCTAGAGACAATGCCGAGGGCGCGGAAGGGTGGGAAAGGGAGGATTTGGAAGGATTGTGGGTTCCGAGCAGCTTGCGAAGATTAGTATTCTGATGATGAAAGCGGTGAGCGATTCCGAACAAGGGAGGGTAATACAGACGGAGCGTTCGAGTTCCAAGAGCTTCAGCTTGAGATGGGTAGCGTCATGCTGCAGACCGGCGACCATGCTCTGGAAGAGTGGTTAGCAAGGGGAAAAGGAAGGGTGGGAAGGAGGATGCCTTCGCTGTCTTCGAGTTGAGGCCACGATATGGTTCGAGGCGTTCGAATGGGATGGGATAGAGGCCGATGCTGAGGAGCTGGTTGTGCAGCCTGTCGATGTGTGCTTCGAGAGATGCGATGTATATGGTGCGGCGGTGTGGTGCGCCCATGGTTGAACTGGAAAGAAAGAGTGAGTGAGGGCGAGTCGGACGAAGGGAAGTAAGTGTACTGACAGTTCTTGGGGAGAAAAGAGCTGTTTTTCGAGGACGTGGTTCCATATCTTTCTTCGTTTTGAGCCGTCCTTTTTTGCGTAGAGACGTGCATAGGGGTGTGCGATGGTGATCCTTGAAGATGAGCGTTGTGAGTCCCTGTGGAGGGAGACGCCGTCGTCTGGGAATGGAGTGAAGTAGTCGTCGAGGGGAAAGTGCTGGGCCATCGCTGTGGTGGATCGGAGGTGGGGGACGAGGGGAGATTATATTATATTTATATACCATACCAAAAGGATCGTCGGCACCGGAAGCGGATTTCCAAAAAGTTTATCGCGATCGCCGAGGAGTCGCACGGATCGGAATTAAATTTCAACTCCGCGATGGTCTGGACCACTATTCCCGATATAGAAATAGAGATGCCCCTCGGGATTGAATGATAAATAAATAGCAGAGCAGAGCAGCACCGGCCGGTCACTTTTTTCTTCTTTCGTTGGTGCGGTGCGATGTTGCCCATTTACCCAGACCCGTACGCGACCGACTTCTCGTTCGACGCCGTCTACCAACCACAACTCGACTACTACTCACACTTTCAAACACCCTCAGAACTACTCTCAAACATATCTCAACCACAACACTATCAGCACCACGACGACACCACCCCAGCACAACCCAGCAACAGTCCAGTCAGTAAAACAGAGAGCCAGCGCAAGGCAAGGCAACGCGCCATAGCGGAAGAAATCGGATTCACCCCCACCGATCCGTATGTACCCCACACCTCGCCCCATCCTTGCCTCACCACATCCCATCCAGCGACACCATCTCGTCTCACGAGAAGAAACGCCACTATCTGGAGTGCCTGGAGCAATACGTGCTCTATCTCCACGAGCAACTCTGCCTCGTGCAGAATACTCCCCTCGCACTCGAACGCGTATCCACCTACCGTGGCTTGTCCTCCCGTAGCATACGCACCCTCCTCGTGCACATGCAAAACACGAACAAGACCCTGCACGAAGGCACCCTGGTCGAGGAACAAGTCGTAGGTTGCATCGCATACTCGATCTCCCCATAGTCTCATCTCCCTTGTCCAGTTTCTCGATCTGTCGTCTCAGGTCGTCGCTACACACAGTGCTGGCCTTCCCCTCAGACGCCATTCGGTAGACATTCCCGGCGTGGCACGAAACACGGGCTATAATTCCACCCTGACCGCGTTCGACTCCCTCTCGCCAGAGGCGTCCGGAAGTCCACCCTCGGCAGATGGAAGCTCCACCAGCCCGGACCCGTCGACAGATCTGTCCAACCAGCGATTGCTCTTTCCTAACCCTGGGGATGGCATGTGAATATCGGCCGGGGAATAGAATTCCCGGTCATATTGCTGTTTGAGGACGCTCTGTGCTTACGGCGTTTTCTCTCTCTGTACCCTGTCATGCAGGTTATCTCGAAATAGCATGATCTTCGTTGCCAGAGCGATGGAGAAAGAGTGAGAATCACAAGAGGCAGACGTAATGACCCACACGGTATCCATTCACCACTGCCAGTCACCCGAACCAGATCGGAGATGCAGAATACTAAAGAAATTCATCCGCCCGTTGCGAGGAAAATCCTCGCTGCTGCGTCGTGTGCGAGTTCATCCATCCCATGTGCGACAGTCCGCAATAAATCGCGCGAAGCCAACTTTGAGGTCGACATTCTCTTACTAAAACCTGTCCATCACATCAGGGTCAGCGCCACATTGTCCCTTCTGCTGACTGTAATATGTCCTCGTCGGGTATGCTGCCACCTCTCGGGTCCTGGACGTTAATCTCTGACAACCATGCTCCTCGGGGCGCCTGAGTGATGCATCTCTTGTGCGAGATCGGCCGCGGTGATAACTGGTATACTGGACCTAGACGCCGTTCTCTTGGTCACCTCGTAGAGATTGTCAGACGCTATGGAAGCCAAGTGGCGATTCAAAGATTCATCGTACCTCTGCAGATCGTTTCGCAACTTCGATTTCGATCGGACAGTGTTCGAACAACCCACGCCAGCAGTAGCTCATATCGCCAAAGCACGCCCGTCGTTTGAATTCCCGTGCGGCGACCTGACCGCTCAGTGACGCCCGGCGAATCCATCCGCCACGGAAGTCGCAGCCTGCAAACACTTTATAAAGTAACGTTCATCAGGTTCGACGCTCGCCGAGGTAAACCGTCAGTATACTTTCGCGCCTGCCGGCTTCCACTGACGTGTGACGGGCGGCATCCTACCTTGTGAGACCCGTCCGACATCATGCATAGGAGCCGGCCTGCCCTTCACAAATATACAGAATCATCCATCTGCCATTTAGTACATATAGATAGTAGTGACCCAAAGGCGTCCCCTACATAACATTCAAGTAAGCGTGCTGACGCCAAAAGAGAGCGCGAATCACGAATGGAAGAACGTCTTACAATATTTCCTGCCTCATTGATTAGAGTCCTCCACCGGCGCAAATTTATGCTTGCCCAAAAGCTTCACTTCCGTCATCCCCTTGCCGCTCCCTGTCACGCCGACTGACGTTCATGCCACGTATCAGTCCGAAGATGACTCGTCTCAGACCGTGTTACAAATATCGCACATACCTTTACCTAGCGGGTTATCTGGCGTCTTGAATATACTCGTTCCAGCAACACCAGCGATATGCACGCCCCGCTTCTCTGATTTTTTAGCAAACTTTTGCCACACGGCCTGTTTGGCAAGCTGCTCCTTGGCTTTTGCCGCTTTTGCCTCTAATTTCTTCTCGTTCTTTTTCTTCTTCCGCTCCCTCTCTTCCTCTTCCACTCTCGTGAGCTTCCGCTTGTTCGACACCGCAGGCATTTTTTCTTGGTGGTTTGGAGGGAGCGGCTTGATTTCTGAACCCTTGACGAGCTCAGTGGTATTGTAGCCTCGGAACACGATGCTGTAAACGGGATTCTCTGCTGAACCACCAACACTTGTTATTCGAGCAGGGTAGAAACTACCATCTCCCGAATACTTGGCCAAACACTCATTTCCAGCGGCCCACGAAAAGACGGGTGTCGACAAGGTTGCTTTTCGCGATGGGCCCACACGAGAAGAGGAAGCAGCGTCTGCTTGTGCGATGGCTTCTTGGGCGAGAGAGATAAGTTCCTGCAGTTCTGATTGAAGGGACGAGAGTTCTGCGTTGTCGGGGTCTGCTTGAAGTGCAAGTTCGACTTGGGAGAGTTGCACTTGATACGTTTCGAGATCGGCCTTGTCCATGGCGTTGGGGATAGAGACAACAAATCGCTTCTTCTACTATGGTTCCTAAAAAGGAAAAGGAAACAAAACACCTTGTAAATACATTCAAGCTTAAATAACATTTTTTACTCCTAGATGTCCTGGTACGGCGGAAGCTCATCACCATCCTTGTGCGCAGTGTTGCCAGACGGATTGGCTCCACCGGCGAGTACCCGTTCCCTTTCCTCCCTTTCAAGTCGTTTCTTCTCCTCTTCCGCAGATTCTGATCCAGCAGGAGGTTCATTGACTGCTTCAGTGCCAGCCGCAAGCACGCGCTCCCTTTCCTCTCGTTCAAGGCGCCGCTTCTCCTCTTCTGCACTCTCAGTCTTGGGAACAGTCGGACCATACAAGTCCTCCGAAGCTGCCCCGGCAGGTCTCTCAGCACTAAGAGTTGCTAGGACTTGCTCCGCCGGAGCGGAGGAAGCATTCTGATCGAGACTAGTTGGCGGCGTCTGGGTAGCTCCTGCCTCGATCGACGTCGTTTCCGGGATTGGGGGAGTGACCGAAAGGCCGGGGTGCGTGTCTTGTTCACCCAAGGGAGATGCCAGACTGCTCAGTTCCGATGCATGGCTCTCGCCAAAAGAACGGGTGTCCGCTCGCGAAAGATCGGCCCCGACGCCTAGAACAGGGTTGACATGTCCCGGCTTGTAATTGTCAAGTGCGTGTTGGAGCGATGCGCGAGCGGCTGCGGTGACCTCAGCACCGGTGTACGGAGTCGCTGCCGAGGGAGGCAGTGTAGGCAGCGCCCCGATGACGGGTCTCGCCGCTTCAGAGAGGAGAACTAATTTTTCACCATACTACACAAGAGTGAGTTGCGAGCTACAAGATGCTGCATGGATGGCTTACTTCTCGGATAGCATCCCACTTGGTTTGTTCGCTTTCTCGAATGGCTTTTCGCTTCAACAATTCGAGTTCTTTCTCGAGCTGCTCATCGTTTCTTTCTGCCCGCGAAAGCTGTTCTTTGAGCTCCGTAAGGCGGCGTTCACCACCTTTCTCGTGATTATGCTCGATACGCGCGATCTGATTGCGCAACCCGGCACGGATAGTGCGTTTCGGTGCGATGACGGCCTCGGCACTGCGTAGAGCTTTCAAGGTAGATCGAGCATTGTCCAGCTTGACGGCCAAGGTCGCGGACAAGGAGCCTTGCACGAAATTCAGGAACGCAAGTCGATCCGTCACTACGATAAGCGAACGAGATGGCTGGTTAGCGACGTTATGGAATACAAAAAAGCATTCCGCACCATCTTTCAAATCGGGATCCTGATCCTGGCCCCACGTATACAGCTCCTTGCTCTGAGTTTTACTGTCTCTAGCGAGGGCATCAAAGTCGAGAGCGACACCCTTCTCAAGAGTGATGATGCGCTGTACGGGCGTAGTCGAGGTGTACTGCTGGCCGAGACTGCGAATCTGGTGCTGCAATGATTCCAAGGCAAACGAACGACGTGCGCTCTGAGATGCTGGATGATTGGAAGGGTCACCGGCCGATGTTGTACCAGGGATGTGACCTGCAAGAGGTGTCTGGTTGATGGCGGTTTGGGCCTTGTCGGCGATGGAAGAGAAGAAATCTGAAACAGACATGGCGAGCGTCAGAGCTGGTGTCGCCAAGGGCTTTTAAAGGAAGGAGGAGGACCTCCTGTGGCTGTGACGGAGCGCAGTCATGGCATGGCACGAGACTAAAGCGATCGATATGTCATTAGAGTCACCAAGCAGCTGTCCAAAGGACAATTCGCCCACTACTCTTTGTATAACATGGATAAATCAGCTTAGCGTGAAATGCCTCGATTACGCGTCGTATCACCACACGCCGACACTCATACAATGATCTTCTTCGCAGCTTTGCCTTTCTTCTCCGAATCCTTGTGAGACAAGAACTCCACCTCAGTCGCAAGCGGGCCAGACAACTTCTGCAATTCCGCATATCCAAGCACGTTAGTTTTGAAGTGCCTCCCGACGGTCTCAATCCGCTCCCGCAGCTTGTCGTCATCACCAACGGGAGCTAGCCGTGTCCAAATCGACAGTCGGTAGAACTGCGGTCGCGTAGAGACAATAACACCGGTGATCAAAGATTGTACATTAGGCTCAGGCGAATCACCACCGGTGAGGCAAGGGTCGAATGTTTCGCCAATCGCAGCAAGCATCTGCGACTCCGAGTAAGTACACACGGAACGAACGAACCCAAGGGATATATATACCGTATAAAGCCACATCTTGTCGACATTGCCACGGTTTTTTTCTTTGGGCAGCTGTATACTCCACTTGCCACCGTTTTTGTTTGCCTCATCCTCCCAGGCTGGAATGATGCCTTCCTGCACGGTTATGAGTACAGTTTCTCAGGTAACAGGTGCGGTAGGACGTACCTTGAACAGGTAGTAATTGGCTTTTTGTGGGAGCTGTGAAGGAGGCACGATATGATTGTAAAGACTGCATGCAAAGATAATCAATGAACTTGACGTCTAACGGGCACCTTACCCCCAGAACTCTTCTACGCTGTCAAAGCTGATTACACGTTTAATATCTTCCATCCAACCCTGTGCTGCTGCTGCACTAGGTGTCTGAGGAATAGGCGTTTGGGGGAAAGAGGATATGGGTGTCTGAGGAAGATTGCGACCCTTTGTCGCGGGTGAATCGAACCAAAGCGTCCAGGGAGAGTAGAGGGGGTGCTGACATCGCCCAGGGTGAGTGTCAGAAAACAAGACCGAGTGGGAGATGGATACCTTGACGTTGAAATTGGTGGGATCGCTAAAGACGGTGCGTATGCCCTCTGCCTGTGCTTGCATGTCAATTTCCTGGATTTCCCCTGGCTCTCTCTCGGGATTGTCTTGCGGGTTTTCTGCAAGTGCAGCTGAGAGTGCGGCCTTGCTGGCCTGCTGTAAAGAAGCAGGGAGAGACGAGGACATGTCGCAACGAATAAGATAAAAGTCAAATGCCTCGAGCTTGAGCTTACTTTTCTTCCCCGGGTTTTGCCGTTTTTCTGCACTCGTCCTCCTCGTCTTCGGTCGTCGTCGACAGTGATGGACCGCTTCCAGGCAAAGCTCATCGCTGCTGCAACGGGCTCTACAATGACCGCTCTCACTAGTACGCCACAACCCACTCATCGTCCCAGCCATGCTTACGCATCCACGCAGTGACCCCCTTTGACGTCGTCAAGACCCGTCTCCAAACCCAGCCCAAAGATCCTCTCCACTCTCACATAGTACCATCTAGGTGTTGTCGGCCATCAACTCTTCCTTGTGTCCGCAACATGTCGTCCCTCGCGTACCCCATTCCCGCAGAGGAGGTGGTGTGTGTATATCATCATGGCATACTCAAGAAAGAGCGTGTCAGTGGCTTTTTGGATGCTGTTCGACATGTCGTGAAAGCAGAAGGATTAAGAGGGCTGTGGAAGGGCGTCGGAACAACCTTGTGAGTCTGTTCTTCTTCGAAACCTTCTCCTTGTCCATCTTGTCTCGCAGGCTTATCGGTGTCCCTTCATCTACCATGTACATGCTGACCTACGACCATCTCCTGCGAAATGTATTGCCACCATTGATACCGTCACCCACCTTGGCCCCCCTTGTCGCTGGGATCACCGCTCGGACTTGCATCACTTCTCTTGTCTCTCCACTTGAACTCGTTCGCACCAATCTCCAATCCACGCCCAAGTCCCCAGACCAACCGCATACACTCTCCTCTGTCCTTACTTCAATACGGGCCGTTGTCCGTCGGCGGGGAGTTTCCTTTCTGTGGCGTGGTCTTGGCCCAACACTTTGGCGTGATGTTCCGTTCAGCGGCGTATACTGGGCTGGCTACGAAGCCTGGAAGGGGTATTTCGAGTCACACGGAAAGACGGGGGCATACGTCGCATTCGCCAGTGGTGCAATCAGTGGAACAACCGCATCCCTCTTGACATCACCTTTTGATGTATTGAAGACGAGACGGCAGGCCGTCCTAATGTCGGGAACGCTCCCCTCCGCCGCAGCCGCCACAATACCTTTGTGTTTACGAATCATGCGGACAGAGGGCGTGAGCGCCCTGTTCGCTGGGGTTTTGCCACGGACAGCCAAGATTGCGCCCGCATGTGGAATTATGATTGCATGTTTTGAGGTGTGTATCCTTTGTTCTTGACAGATAGCGCGCACTGAATTGCGGATAGGGTGTTGGCAGTCTTTTGACGACCAACGATTGACTTGTCATTTGTATACGTCGTGTCATAGACATATGTTACAGCACTATATTCTGACACATATCCAACATGAACGTTAACGGTATCTGTCATTGCACAACTAATCACCACGGGCTCAACCAAGTCTGTTGAGTTGTTTCTTCGCACTCGCAAGTTTAGTCCCGACAAGGTCCACCTCGCCGTTGAGATTATCCAACATTTCATTCTGCACGAGAAGTTCCGCGTTGATTGCTTCGCCAAGGTGTCGCTGCCGTTGAAGGATCGAGGTTAGCTGTGAAAGCTGCGCATCTTGCTGCTCTAGCTGTGTTACCTGCAGCTGATGCAGACCATGGTCATCCAATGGACGGGTTACTTCCGTTTCTTGAGGCGTCTTTGCTGCCGCGCCAAAGACACGTGTGACCGGCTTAGCACCTCCAAGAAGTGCTGCACGTTCAGACTCTGGGGCTACCGCGACGTTCGTGAACCCCGAGCCGAGTGAGGACGTGCTCACGCCTGCACGAGAGTTTTGACGCGCGGCCGTGAGCATCTTTCCCAACTTCTCGCAGTCGTCTTGCAAACGTGCCACCATGTCCGTCCTCCTCTGCAACTCGCCCTCTGCCATACCGGACATGCCAAGCTCCTGTAACCCCTCCGTCAATGTACGCACGCGAGAAAGAATCTCGGCGAGCCTCTTCTTTGCCTGGACGTTGGCAGTGTGC
>JBBPKO010000191.1:16897-37719 GCA_038089295.1 Xerocomus amazonicus
GTCCGTCCTCCTCTGCAACTCGCCCTCTGCCATACCGGACATGCCAAGCTCCTGTAACCCCTCCGTCAATGTACGCACGCGAGAAAGAATCTCGGCGAGCCTCTTCTTTGCCTGGACGTTGGCAGTGTGCGAAGCATTGATGTCTCCACGGTCGGAGAGTGTGTCTCGTCTATTGACGTCCGCACGCACGTCGCGAATGCGGGACTGCAGCTCGATGTGTTCATCGAGCCACGACGCAGACGAGAACTTGGTGCTGCCGCCGCTCTCAAGCGTTGAACTTTGCTTTCCTACGGGAACACCGAGGAAGTCACGAAAGACATAACTTTCTCTCCACTTCTCCTCCCTGGCGCTGAGTATGGCCCGTAAATAAGTCTCGAGGCCAGCTCTGCGTTGCTCGATGAAGGCGTTTCCATTCTTGAATGGCCCTTTGAAAACAGAGAGCGAACTTTTCGGCGGGAGAGCTGCGGGCGGTGGAGAACCGGTAGACTTTGTGAGCTCGGTGTGGAGCTCGACGAATTCGGAGTACCGATGCCACATTTGCCACGAACGAACGTGAGCTTGTATTTCTATGCGATAGACGACGTGTGGTTTGGGAGTCGGTCGGTATTCATGGTTGCGAATGGAGATGGCTTGAATGGCAGTCATACTGTAGCGAAAACAGGATTGGCCATGAGGCTACCCGCACGCACAGGACGTGTGGTTTACGTGTGACCCACACAAGGCCTGCTCGATATTATCCACCATACCATAAGTATGAAAATAGGTCGGTATGCTGTCTACAGGAGGGATTACGAAGGAATCGGGACTTCGAGCGATGATGCCTTGCTCGTGGACGACGCCAACAGCGGCTCCTCGATCGATTCTGCCGCCTCACCAATCCCAACTTCACCAATAACATACCTTAACACATCGCTTAGGGTGATGATTCCAAACAGACGCCCTTTTTTGCCTCCCTTCTTTTCTTCTTCCTACAAAAGGTCACCGACTCGAAAATTTAAAAAGATAAGCGGGCGACTCACTTCTCCTTCTACCACCACTAGTCTGTGCACACGACGCTTTTTGATAAGCTGAAGGAGCGTGCCAAGGGAGTCTCCAGCTGTGCAGATGACAACGCCAGGAAAATCCGGGGACCGTTGGGTAAGAGCCTCAGATATCGTCAGATCGAGTGCTTGATACGCTCCAAGGCGAACTAGTGTCTTCTGTGATATGAGTCAAATAGGACATCGACATTATGCTTGTTACGCACGATAACATCAACGGTCTCGTATAGATTGACGACTACGCCATCGTCATCAATGATTGGAACAGCCGAAATAGCACGTTCGGAGAACATGTGGACGACATCAAAAACAGGGGTACTCAAGGTTGCGGTAGCTATTGGCCAATAAGGAAGGCATGCGGCCGATACTTCTGAGGGGAGGTTTCTAGAGACGTATGTTCCAATCTTGAGTTTGCGGAGAGAAAGGTGAAGTTGTTGTATTTCCTTAGTGCACTGGAGGGAATGTAAGGGAGCATTGAGAGTATGGAGCAACAAGGATCAAATACATTAATGGCGATAAACTTGAGGAGACGATATTGTGTTAAGACAGACACGATTAGCTCGTGTCCTGTTTCGGTATCATAATCGAGAAGAGGAAGGCGTCGAGCGTGGGTTTGAATGAGCAGTTTAGCAGCATCGTAGAGAGTACTGGTGGGATGCTCCTTGAGCATGGGAGGAGTGGCCACGCCAAGACTCTTCTCGATGTCTGATGAGAAGGGATCAAGGAGCCATCGGTTGGAATCGGGAGGCAGCACACCTCGCAGTAATTCCAATCGGAATGTTTCGACATCCGCAGCAGCAGCCTCATAATTTAGATTGTCATAATAGTATTGGATGAGGTGGATGATGTCTAGAACAGTGAGCATGCCGGCGAACTTGGACTTTTCGCTGTTCCACAGCGGAGCAGACACGACGCCTAGGGGGAGTGGAATGAGCGTGTGATAAGGGATGGATGAAAGGGTGCACCATTGAGAAGAAGACACTGGAGAGCCTTCTTGACATTGAGCTTTGTGTCGAGGACGATAAGCCTGAAGCTGACGGGGAATGCATCGTAGCAAGTGCGTCCTTTGAGGACGTTGCGGATGGCGTATAGGGCAGCATCGTGGACTTCCTGGGCCTGGATTGGAGGGAGATGTGACACTGCTCTGGCTCGTCGTGTTGAAGGTTTTTTCTTCGGCGTTCTTGGTGACTGCGTCGTGTTCATTGTAGACGACGGCGACGAGGAGGAGGAGGAGGAGGAGGAGGAGGAGGAGGAGGGAGAGTGCGAGACCACCCTCTGTTGGGGGGGTGTTAATACCATAAATGGATGTTTAGGATTGGGTTCGTGACCAGGCGCAGTGCTCACCTTCTCTTCCTCGTCCAGCTCCTCTCGCGCCCGCTCATGGTCACCACTACCTTTGCTCGTCCGACCGACGCACTCACCGCACCCGTCCTCAATACTATCAACAACACTCAGTCCATTCTAGACTCACACACCGTCTCAGCACACTCCGAACATCCAGAACCGTCATCTCCTCCAGATGCACTCCTCTTCATTCTCCCCCTTCTCATCGTGCTTTCCACCTTCCTTTTCGTCCTCCTTCTTTTCCTTGTCTGTATCATATTTATCCGCAGGCGTCGTGGTATCATCCTTAGAGACGCCGATGGCCCGATCGACATGACCCGTGAGGAGCTGTATGAAGGCGACGGTGGTTTCGAAGGCATCGAATCTCGCTGGCTCGAGAGTGTCTCTGACTCAGTGCGTAGGTCATATCTAAGAGCCAAAGGTATGTTTTGTTCCCACAATGCTGATTTGACCCTTACATTCCCCTCCCCGTCTTTAGATTATCAACTGCAGTATCCCCCCAACTCGGAACCAACTGATATCACACTATCGCAATTTCTATCCATACAAGAAAAAGGTGTCTCCGCTTGGTGTTTCGAACCTGACTATGAGACTATCAATTCATTACTCGTTCACGCTCGCACTGAAATAACATTTCTCCCCGATCCGGCATCAGCTTCATGCGTCCAATCAAACCTACCGCTTCCAAAACTAAACGAGGTCTATTATTGGGAGGTTAAAATGTTTGATCTCCCCGAAACTACAACCGTAGCCGTCGGTCTCGCCACCAAACCATATCCACCTTTCCGTTTACCCGGCGTGAGCCGTCACTCTGTCGCATACCACTCCAATGGGGACAAATGTTACAATTACCCTTTTACTGCCTCCACTTTCGGTCCAGTCCTCAAAGAAGGCGATGTATTTGGCGTTGGCTATCGACCACGCACAGGCACGGTCTTCTTCACACGCAATGGCCGCAAGCTCGAAGATGCCTTTACTGGCCTCAGCCGCTATAATCTCTTTCCTACGATTGGTGCAGACGGTCCATGTAGCGTTCATGTTAACCTCGGTCAAGCTGGTTTTGTCTTCATCGAGGCCAACGTCAAGAAGTGGGGTCTGGCTCCCAGTGTCGGAACACTTGCTCCCCCTCCTGCTTATGGGAGCGAACGAGGCAGCATTTTATTGGATGTCGGCGGCGGTATCCGCTCCGGGACCGCTCCGTTAACTCCAGGAGCCTCATCACCCCCTCCCATATCACGCCGTTCACATCGTCACCGGCGGCCAAAGAATTCATCTTCTACTGTACCCCCTGCATCCTCTCCTCTCAGGGGAACCCCATTATCTACCCGTGCTCAACAGCCTGCGACCCCTCCACCGATTAGCGAGGAGTCCGATGAAAACGACGCAGGACCATCCAGTGATTGCAGATATCTGTCACCGACCGACCTTCCATTTCATACACCTCCCAACCATGATCTTCCTTTTTCACCACCTCTCGAGGGGTATGATGGTCAGCAAGATGAGGATTTTTCGTCGTTGTCCTCCTCGCGTTCTCAATCACCCGCGAGCGAGAGTGCCGCAGGTGCGAGTAGCCTCTTTAGTATTCCTCGGCTACGACAAGATTCGTTCACTCACTTCCTGGCCGCCTTGCGACACACAGATCCCGAGGTCACTATTCAGGTGCATCCGCCTCCTGATTCACCCCACTCTCCAAACCCGCCTACACCCAATCAGCGTGATATTCACTTACGGGCACTGTCCTCGACACTTCCTCGTGAAACCGCCGATGTCTTACAAGCTGCCCACCCTGCATTCTCGAGGCAAGACCCGCCAGCGTATTCGCCACTAGACGCATATGCTTACGCCGAGGGTGTTCATATCGACTTACCCGCGGATGTCATCGCCGCTGCGCTGGAGGGAGCTTCGTTGCCTGCTAGTGCAATCGGACAGGGGTCAGGTTCTCGTTCTGAGAGACGCAGAATCAGGAGGGAAAGACGGTGACGGTGGATGTATCCTGATCTGTTTATGGTCGGTGGCACGTACCTAGTCCCGTGTTCCTGGCTTTCCACTCACTTCGAAGTTGCAGTGTAATATTTGTAACCTTTTGTTGGAGATGATGTTCGTATTTCGCTTTCCATTTACCATTCTCCACATAATCTACGTCTTCTGGACGCTCTCGGTCTCGGGTCTGTTCAAGCACTTAATTCAGAGTACGTAACAAATTCTGCTCTTGCAGGCATCATCCGGTGCATTGTGTAATCTAGATCGGGGACTAACCACTGCGTCATGTAACGAGGACCAGAGCTGATGACGTGGTAGACAAGCATGATCTTATAGAACACTCGCCTAGACCTAGGGTTCAAGTCGCTTTGGATCTCTAGGGAATAAAGACGCTCGCCTGATGTTGTTAAGCTTCAAGAACAACATCAGAACGCGCTCGAGACCGATCCCTCCACCTCCGTGAGGAGGGCAGCCTATTCGGAAGCCGTCCAGGTACCCCTTCATGCTCTCGGGGTCAACACCTTTAGCACGCATTTGCTGACTGAGGAATTCGGGATCATGAATACGTTGGGCGCCAGATAGAATTTCTTCTCCCCGCATGAAGAAGTCGTATGAGTTGGAAAGAGTCTGACACGATATTAGTGAAGGTCAACATTCGGTCAAATGACGTACGGGATCCTGGGGGTCAGGCATAGTATAAAACGGACGAAGCGCAAGGGGGAACTTGTCAATGATGAAGTAGTCCGTATCGTATTTGGCTTTCACAATGCGTCCGAGTCTCTTCTCGTTCTCCGTGCTGCAAGATAGCTGTTCAGAACACGAGAGGAACTGTCTCCTACAACCTACTTGATATCATCCAAGCTCTCTCGATCGACACCATCCTCAACAAGGAAGTCGATAGCTTCTTTAAACGTCAGAACTAACGTTCCTTCTGGGCCGCCTCGCCATTTGAATTCCTCTGCTTCAAACTGTCTCCCTGCTATGGTGATCTCTTTAGCGCATTGTTCCTTGAGGCCTCGGAATATTGCTTTGAATAATCCATCAAGCAGGTCGCGGACCTCGTGGTAGTGTTCCTCAATTACCATCTCAAGATCCAAACCGACAAATTCGGTGAGATGACGGTGTGTATTCGAATCCTCGGCCCGAAAGACGGGACCAATCTCATACACTCGTTCAAAATCAGCCGCGATGGCCATCTGTTTGGCTAACTGGGGCGATTGAGCAAGATACGCGTTACCTGCCAAAGTGTCAACTGATAGGGATAAACGGATATCGCCAGCGTGCCTTTGAAATAGTCGACTTTGAATACAGATGCGCCAGATTCGGTCGCAGCACCCTGAAGCTTAGGGCTGTGTATTTCAATGAATCCATTGCTATGTAAGTATGAGCGGAATAGATCCCCGATGACATGTTGAAGCTTGAAAATTGCTTGATTTGTCACTGTCTGTGTGGAGATCAGGATGGAAGAAATGATTCGAGTGATAAAGCACTTTCTCGGAGGTCAAAGACACGATTGTTTAATCGAGTGTCAAGCAAAACTCTGTTGAATTGCCCTTCAACTTCAGGGGCTGTTTCTGACCGACTAGCGTCCTCTAGGGAAAATGGCAATCTGGCCTGTATCCCTGACAGAAGCCACAACTAAATCGGGATGAAATGGCTTTTGGACCCTTGAAGTATAATCGCAGATTACCGACCTCGTTGATGTGAATTTCAATGTCATCTACAGTTGCGCTTTTGATAAGTTCTGGACTCCTTTTCACGATACCCTCTACAAGGACAATGCTCTCGACGGATAGGGAACCTGCCCACTTGACCATCTGTTTGCTAATTTGCCCCTCTGTGACTTGCATTAACGCCTGAACAGAGTGCGTGCATTGGCGCAAGCTTAAGAAAACCATTTTATTCCCCTGTAGGCGGGAGGCGTGGATGCGAGCCCTGATGAATACTTGTTCGCCATGATTTAGAGCACTCAAAGTAGAAATATCAATGCGTTTGCGACCTGGCCGCGATTGAGACTGATGCAATGGGAGCTTTCCATACTTGTTTGCCGCGTAGTCCTGGAGGTAAATTTAAAATCGAGTTTACTCGGACGGAAGGGCGAAGACCTCGTCTGCAGCTGCTCGAGCCTGTTCCAGTTCCTTCGCCTTTGCCGCTTTCTCAGCCTTCTTTTTAGCTTTCTCAGCTTCCTTGGCGGCTTTCTTTAAAGCACTTCTTGTTGGTCCATCACCTCCCTCGGATCTCAAGAGCAAGTTTACGAGGAAATCGGGTCCGAGAATCGGAACTGTGCTCACCTCTCTAAGTTGCTATCGGTGGTACTTCTGGTAGTTTTCAGTCAGCAAGCACGGTAGATACAAGATAAAACATGCCCTTGCCTACTTGGATCAAGAGTATGGTCTTCAACTGGTTCAGCCATGGTGGTTTGTGATCAACAGGGACAAAATCATCTTATCAAGTTGACTCGGCTCGCTGACCCTATTTTAAGGTTAAGGTCACCAAATGGTTTTCATTTTCATTGTTCGTCTTGAAACGCCATCAAGTATCAAGCACCCAGCTTAACTGTGCGAGAGTCCGAAGTATTCCTTGCATTTATAGTCACTAGTTTCGTCGTCGTCGCGGCCGGTGACCTAGTCGCGAGGGGGCAGTAAGTGTACCGCCCATCGGACGATTCCGGCAGTGCCACGGACTCTGAAAATTGACCAGACCAGTCGTTCTTTACTTCGCCTAATGCTGGCCGTTAACATTGCTCGTCGTACTCCCACCGTCTTCCGTAGTGCAACCTTGTCGACTTGGTCTGCCGTACCTGCTGGTCCTCCAGATCCAATTCTCGGTTAGTATGACCCTTGGTTATGATTCGCCTGTTCATTTTGGGTTAGGTATCACCGAGGCTTTCAAGACCGACAAAGACCCACGCAAAATCAACTTGGGTGTCGGTGCCTACAGAGATGAAAATGGCAAACCTTATGTCCTGAACGCTGTCAAAAAGGTTTTTGTTCTCTGCTGTATTTTATACCTTGCGATGTTTGGGTAACCAACCCTACGGGCTACAGGCAGAAGACAGGATAGCTCTTACAAAAATGGACAAGGAATATTTACCTATAACTGGCCTCGCTTCCTTTACTCAAAGTGCTGTCAAGCTCGCGTATGGTGCGGACAGTGTGCCACTCAACCGAAATGCAGTTCGTTTCTGCCAAGTTGTTCTGCTTTAGAATTGCATTGACTCTGGTATACAACAGATTGCGGTGACTCAGTCCATCTCTGGTACTGGCGCTCTCAGGGTTGGCGGCGCTTTCCTGGCCAGGCATTATCCCGGCGCTAAGATTATTTATCTCCCAACGCCTACCTGGGGGAACCATATCCCTTTGTTCAAAGACTCTGGCTTGGAAATTCGGTCATATAGATATTTCGATAAGAAGTCAGTTGGCCTTGATTTTGATGGTCTGAAGGAGGACTTGAAGGTTTGCGTGGGTTCGAAATGAGTCACCTGTTCTCATACAATTTACAGAGTGCCCCAGAAGGTGCTATTGTACTTTTGCACGCTTGTGCGCATAATCCCACTGGGGTTGATCCTACGCAAGCACAATGGAAGGAGCTTTCGGACCTTCTTGCTGAGAAAAAGCTTTTCCCGTTCTTTGACATGGCGTACCAAGGTTTTGCTTCTGGATCAACGACAAGAGATGCCTTTGCCGTCCGCCACTTCATTGGTCAAGGACACAATGTTGCGCTTTGCCAGTCATTTGCTAAGAATATGGGGCTCTATGGCGAACGCGTTGGAGCCTTCTCCCTTACGACCACGAGCGAGGAAGAGAAGAAGCGGGTTGAAAGTCAGCTCAAGATTATCGTGCGACCCATGTATTCGAATCCACCCCTTCATGGTGCCCATATCGCCAGCACGATCTTATCAGACCCTCAGCTTTATCAGGAGTGGGAGGGTGAAGTCAAGGGGATGGCAGATCGCATCATCAGCATGAGGGAAAGGCTGTATGAGCTATTGACCACTAACTTACAGACACCGGGAACATGGGGACATATCAAGAGCCAAATTGGCATGTTTAGGTGTGTACAATTTGATTAGGACTGTTCCAAAGGAACTTATGTTGCATGTGGTGTAGTTTCACTGGACTCCAGACTGAGCAGTGCAAGACTCTTGCTGAAAAGGCCCATGTTTATATGACAATGGACGGTCGCATTTCGATGGCTGGACTTAATAACAGCAACATTGAATATTTTGCGCAGAGTGTGGACGGGGCGGTTAGAGGGAACCTGTAGCGTGCTAATACCACATAGAAGCTGATGTTTTCATCTGACCGTTCCGTACTAATCTTGATGGGAATCTTGTTTTAATCTTGAAACAGTTCTGTAAGGCTATGGCGTATTCGACCTTGTTCCGGCTCCGGCTGCATTGTAACTCTAATGCCGTGCATGCCAGACGAATGCTTTTCCTAGTGTTTAGCCACTGGTCTTCCGTGCGTCCTTTTCGCTTCCCAAACCTTGTCGCTCATTTCTTCAGGCCATGTGCGACTCGCCCCGAGAATTGTACCCTTCCCCCTTCCCCCACTGTTCCGGCGGCGGCACTGCGACGACTCGTTTCGCCAAGAAGCCCGCTCCGCTGCGAATCGTCGTCCCTCCAACGGAATATTGCCCCTTTAGCACCGATCTAATTCTTCCAATTACTCCACTTTCTCTTCCAACACCCGTCTCATCCTCCTACTTCACGTCCAGTGACATGCAGGAATTCGCAAGTCAAGATATGTCTGTGCCCCCAACACCAGCTCCGGATCTGTTGTCCTGCTCACGAAATACCTTTGTCTCTGATCTTGCCTCGCCGACTTCGAGCCAGTTCTTATTGATGCCCCCTACTCCACATTTAGAGGAAGTGGTCGGCAAGACAGCGATCTGTGTGTCACCTCTTGCCACACCCGCAGGTGACATGCGTACTAGTGGATCCAATGGAACCAAGTCCGAGAATCCTCGTCCCTGGGAGGTTTCGTCTACTTGGCTCAGCGACCTCGGAGGTCACACAGAGACAGATCGTATCTTCCGGCATAACCTCCTTGAAACCGCTTCGCTGGTTACAGAAAGCAGCCCTGCATCTACACCAGCGCTGAGTTCAAGTGCCATCTCCCCCTCCTCGCAGGTTTCCTCCCCTTTAGCACCCAACTTGCCGAACTCTCTGGTTAGATCACCAGCACCGTTGCCTCTTGCGCCGTCACCTCATCCTCACGCCATGCCTTCTCGGTCTTCACCTGTACATTTAACCTTGAAGCCTACAGGTACAGACACCTTTCCATCGACACTGGATAGCCTGCAAGCCTGGCGCGAAAGTGTGACGCCTGGATTGCCTCAGCCCGAAGAACCCCGTTCACCGCTCATTCGAGATGCTCGCAATACTTGTTTGGAAGAGCCCAGGTCAGGGATAACCACGTATCCATCTATGCCCTATCACCCAACACAATCTTGCCGCCCCCACATCTCGGAGACCCAAACCTTCTTGAAGCGTGCCAAAGTGTTTGGCGGGCGTATCAAACAACTTGTCCTTAGGAAAAAACATCGCGGTACCATGGACAATGGTGTCAGTTTCAGGATTGTCACAAGCCAAGATAGCGAGAACGGCAGTGTGATTTTGATTACTGCCCCGCCGCCACCGTACGACGTTCGTTCATTGACCCTCATCCCCCACAGTCATTCGGCACCGGAGCGGGTGAGGTCACGGACAGTTTCCGAATACTCTTCCGTAATTCAGGCAAGCATGGTTGAGGTCGCCACAACTGTGGTGGCAGAACCGGGTTGTCGACAAGGAGCCAGAAACAGGAACGCTCTTCGTCGCCTTTCTCTGGCAGCGCTTTCGACTATCAAGAGATCCTAGCTTCCTGTCACTTTCGTTAACTTTTACGCTTCCAATTTTGTCCACGGATGATGTTTATTCCATGTCTTGAACACACTTTGGGTTTCGTCAAATCCATCTTTACGAAGCCAGTCCTTGTCGTTCCTTATATCGACGTTTTGCAGGTTCAATCACTTGATCGACACGCACATTAAAATCTTCTGCTTACTTCCTCTCGCTTTGTATCGGTACCTATCATTCATATATGTAGCTTCGGTCCATCTGCATGCTTGTTCTGTACATATCGCAGCAATATTGCAATAGATACCGATCATCGGCTTGTGTTCCCAAAGTCACTGCCCGCCCTGGCCTGGCCTAAACCGGCTTCTGCGGACGTAAGACCTTCGTTTTTTGGCAAATGAACGTTGACAGGCTCCCTATCAGCGAATCGTATTGTAGATACGATTCCAGCTTCTGTCGCATCCATCGCCTCCAGCTTGAGATTGCGAAAGACGCGACAGGCCATTATGCATGTAAGTGCTACTGCAGGGACCGAAGGCGATAACTGCAAAACGGGAGGAATATTGGGTAGTAGGGCTAAAATCGAGCGTGTAACATTGACACTGGTTGTAATCCTAACAGAATCTTGGTAACTGTGAGGTGATTACGAAGGAAGAACATACATATAGTATTGCTGGCCACCCCGTAAGATCGCTTGAGAAAGACGGGGAAGAGCACCAGCACGGAGACAACACAAGGCTTTCCAATTTGTTGACTTCGTTGTTTGATGGAATACAAGGATTTTATAACTGATCGCAAAGAATACGAGGGCATCGAACAATACAGGCACTATGAATGCTGCTGACACATAGCTCTCAATTTTCGTGTTGATGCAGTGTTTTGTGTTTGCAATTTGATAGTAATCGTGAAGCGGCCCAGGGAGCACCAGCGTTGAGACACCAACTTCGGCAATCCAAAGAGCGGTGAAAGTATAGCAAATCAATATCTGCTCAAAAAAAACGGCATGGACACGTTTCAAGAAGAGGTACGACGATGATGCGGATGCAAAAACCCAGAATATGCAGAGAATCAATTCCATGACACCACAATCCTGGACTGGACCGGCTAGGAAATAAGATGCGTTCATTACCAAGGATATGATACACATAATCGAGACCGACGTACTCTTCGCCAGCGTTGACATGCATACCACAGTAAGCGCGCATGTCCTGTTTTGAATGGTCAGAATACCGTTATCGTAGCCTGGAAGCAGTTTACCTGGATAAGAAATAAGCAAATAAAACCGGAGATAATTTGGTTGTCCGAACAAGTTTCCAGTCATCCGGTATGCTGGAAAGGATATCCCATAATAGAGCCTGCGCTAGAATGTCAATCACGACTCCGACAAAGTAAATGTTCTGTACCCCCAAGGTAACAAGAAAAACGTTTCTTGCTACTTCATACTCATTGGCGACTGCAGGCTGGAGATAATTGAGGTATACGACTGGATTGAGGATTGGGTAGGAGGAATTCTCGTTCGACATGCGAGCTGTGTGGAGAGCACGATGAGGAGTTACAAGACCATAGATAGGATTAAAGAGTTGATAGGATATCAGGGTCCGGATCACAATGTTACTATTCAAAGTAACAGCGGAGACACAGCTAGTGATCGCTAAGTGGATTGAGGCTATTCATGACCGCGATGATGAGCATCATTCTACTTACAGGGAATTCTAGAAAACGATAGTATCCTTGGCAAGCACAGCAGCACATGGGTCACTGCATCCATCATTAACCCAGCAGAGCTCTGGCCGTTTGGAGCATCCGAGTCACGGTGTATTACCTCTTTCTGGCAACGCGCCGTGTCGAATACGAACGGTACGGTCATCAATCTTGTAAAGCACTTCCCAGCTGACAACGCTAAAGCATGTAATTATACTATAACGGACGGATAGTTGTTTAGAGATATGGAGTGACGCACCACTCACGGCTTATGCCAGTTAACTCATAGGACTAATATGTGTGTAAGATAAGTTGCATTAACGGCCCGACTTGAGGTCTTGGATTCGGCTAGACCACCTCTGTGTCCATACGCGCCAGCGCTATCATGGAGAAGTTCTAAAAGGCATAGCCTAATCTCTCGAAATATTCTCAGTCCGAATCGATGAAACACAGGTGGTATCAAGCTCATATGAGACACTGTCGATAGCAGCGCATTGAGATTACCCGGGTTGTTTTTTTTTGCAGTTCATCATGTGGGATTGAAGACTTCTAGAGATACATGAACTGGGAGGCGGTCGTATCCTTGTATCCGGATCACTTGCCACGCACTGTGTGGTGGCAACCTTAACTTGGGTGGTCGTTTCAGCTTGGAAAGTGGAATGGTGATGGTGAAGTTGACAATAGAAAGAGAAGAAGTGCGCTTTCTAGTGTTTCAAAGTCTCCACTCTTACATGCTCATACAGTCATGTCATACTCGATATTTGTGTTATATGTCAAGATCTTCGTCAGGATCGTCGTCGTCGATGTCATCGGCTGAATCTGGTTCATATAAAATTGCTCCTTTCGCGGGTGGCGCTGAAGTCACGGGTTTACCTGTGACGTGGCCGTTTTACATCTATCATGCGCACGGAGATAATATATCTGACCTTCGTGTGCATAAGGTAGAGGGACTTCTGCTCTCGACCTCTCCTGAGATGGAGTTAGTTTTAAGTCAAAGGATACCGTCTGTGTGTTGGGCGACCTCTGAAAAGAATGGTGAGATACCGCTGACTTCGAAGCAGGGTGACAAACCTCATCAAGGGATTTGCTTCGCGACCAAACGCTTTTTAAGCTATCAAGTTTTTGAAGGAGCTCTAGATTGGTACCGCTCCATCCTTCAATTGTTCGCTCAACCCCTCGTTTACGCACCCCCGAGGTTGTCCCTCTGGAGATCACCTCGACAACAAATTCTCGTAGATCTGCTCCTCCTCCTGAACATGTGCCAGTGCCCTCGGGTCCATAGACAAGAATATCACTTTCTGAGGCACGTTCGGAGATAGGGATGAATGTGGTCCAGAATTTTTCGACTTGGCCAGCGGGGGGTGGGAGCGCAAGGTATGACGAAGCGACGTAGGTAAGTAGAGATGGCGGGTGAGAGATTATGTGTGTCAGAGTTGCAGAAAAATGTGTTTGCGTCAAAATTGGTAGCAAAGGGCAGGGAAGTAAATGCAGAATCAATATGGACGGTTCTGACTCGATCATAGTGAGTGAAAAGTGGATTGTACCAATATGACCTACGAGAACGGGAGATGACCAGACCGAAAAGGCGCCTGATAAGCTTGTACGTCTGAGAGTCTGATGCGAGATCTGTAGCAAGGGTGTCTACAGAGTCTATAATCACATGAAGTGATCCTGGCGGGGCTGTCTGCGATGAGTACCAGTTCTTAGCCAGTGAGGATCTATTGACCTGAACGAACAGCAGCTAGGACTTCGCCGCATAAATCATGGATCTCTTCGTATCCAGGGACTTGGTCAGTATAGTCAAACACCCTTAGAGAGTCATCGGAGGTGCTTGGCTGATTGGTGATCAGCGATGTTGGAGGATAAAGAAAACAGAACAACAATGTTCGTGTCAGGCACTTTACGGGCTGGATAAGCCTACGGAGCACAGGCAGGCATGTCTGTGAAGCAGAAGATTGAACGAGAATGAACGGTTGGTGTGAATCACTCGGGTCGGCTATGAAAGGAGCCACCGCCATTGCGTCGCAAGGATTGCAGCAAGTAACATTATTTAGCTAGACACTAAGCAACCACATCATGCACTGTTAGCCGATTCCTGCTCCCATCGGGTTCTTTCTAGGCTCATTGCATTTAGTCTCCAACCCAAAATGCCGAGTTTACCGGCTTGCTTCTCTACTGAGAATCCCACCGCACGCAGGGAATTGTACTTATATTCAAGAAGGGGTGTAGCTGTGGTCTTCAACACCTTGACGTCCCGCGTCGTCGTGAAAACGTGGCGAGCTGCAAACTCGAGTATGTCCTGCTGCACGTTAGATTTGCGAAATTGCTCCTCCACGTAAAAGTGTCGGATGGTTGCAACTGAGGATGTGCCACTGGAGTAGAAGTTTCTCATTTTATCTGCTAGAACTTTATCACCCCGTTCATTTTCCTTGACGAAACTCTGTTCCGATTGCGAATCCTTTGAGGCATCAATGGCGACGAGACCAATGAATTTGCCCCCATATTCAAGAATGAAAAGCCCCGAAGAGGGTGAGCGAGCGTAGTACTTTAGCAAATTCGCGAAATCGGGCCGATGCATGAGGTTAGATGCAGCATCTTCAAAGTATGGTCGATTGATCCTGCAGGTAACATAAATCGGTGTGCTAGCAGACAGTCACGGTAGGAATTACCAATCAATCGCGAACAAGATCGGTACACCCCAACAAGCGAAAGCTGGCAAAGGCAACAGCCACCCCAGCAAGCGATACTCTGGCTTCGGCCACCAGTTCAACAATTGAGTCATGATGCATGACAATGCAACCCATAAACTCAGGGCTAATGGGTGGAATGCGGCTGGCACAATGTCAGTGTGTCGGTTACTCTTCCTTGAATTCTGCTTTACCTCGTCTGTTGGCCACGGCGAGTCCTTCCATGGCAGATAGCCCGAGCGTGAACTTGACAAATTTTTCATCATCGGTTTTGTATGCACGAAAGATCGCCTTGGGCTCAACCATTGTGAGGGAAAAGTTGGGAAACGCAACGCTCCAACTGTTCACACATATTTCCGCTTAAAGTGGTGCACGTTTATCAGCGAGTCGCACGACGACAGATAAATCGACAACTTTGGGAAAATCTTGCTCGTGCCAACAATGTTGCGGTGTAACACGCCGAGCAGCGGCGAAGTCAGTGGACCCCATGGACATGCGTGCAGACAGCGAGTAGTAAAGTAGAGATTGTAGGTATGCGCACCGAGAGAAACTAAGAAAGTAGAAAGCAGAAGAGGGCCAGAAAGAAAATGGTACAGTAGTTCTACATCTATTACTTCTTCTTGGCAGCTTTCTCAGCAGACTTGGTAACTGCAAAAGGGGATTAGCGTGTCTTCGTCGTCGCAACACATGATATCTCACCTTTACCACTTTTCTCAGCTTTCTCGACGGATTTGATGACACCAACTGCGACAGTTTGTCTCATATCACGAACAGCGAACCGACCCAACGGTGGGTACTCATTGTACGACTCGACACACATCGGTTTAGAAGGAACGAGTTTAACGATCGCTGCATCACCCGACTTGACGAACTTGGGCGTCTGCTCAAGAGACTTGCCAGTTCGGCGATCAATCTTTTCAATCAGTTCCGCGAACTTGCAGGCAATATGGGCAGTGTGACAGTCAAGCACAGGAGCGTAACCGGCACCGATTTGACCAGGATGATTGAGAACGATAACCTGAGCATTGAAGGAAGCAGCCTCCTTTGCGGGGTCGTTCTTGGAGTCCGAAGCAACGTTTCCACGACGAATATCCTTGACAGAGACGTTTCTAGGGATGAATAAGCGGATTATACGACCGTCAGGCAGATGAAGGGCGTACTTGACGTTGAAACCAACGTTGTCACCAGGGACACCTTGTTCAAGTTGCTCGTGGTGCATTTCAACAGATTTGACTTCAGTGGTAACGTTCGTGGGTGCAAATGTAACGACCATGCCAGCTTTGATGACGCCGGTTTCTACACGACCGACGGGCACCGTCCCAATTCCACCAATCTTGTAGACATCCTGGAGGGGGAGGCGAAGGGGTTTGTCGGAGGGGCGCACAGGAGGCTCAATAGCGTCAATGGCATCTAGGAGTGTTTTTCCCTTGACGACACCAGCCTTCGTCTCCTTGGTCCATCCCTTGTACCAGGGAAGACTGTTTCGAGTGAGAATACTGCACGTCGGCTTAACAAAAGAATGCCTACTTGCTCGATTCTTCCAACATGTTGTCGCCATGCCAGCCAGAGATAGGCACAAAGGCAACAGCCTTAGGGTTGTAGCCGACTTTCTTAATAAAGCTCGAGGTTTCCTTAACGATTTCATTGAAACGATCTTCGTTCCACTGTTGGCGGCATGTTGGCCACATTCGCTTGAAAAATAGATAACATACTTTGGTCGTGTCCATCTTGTTTACTGCAACGATGAGTTGACGCACGCCAAGGGTGAATGCCAGAAGGGCGTGTTCACGGGTTTGGCCATCCTTGGAGATACCGGCCTCGAACTCGCCCGTACCACCAGCAATAATCAGAATGGCGCAGTCGGCCTGGGAAGTACCGGTGATCATGTTTTTGATAAAATCACGGTGTCCAGGGGCGTCAATGACCTGACGTCCCATAAAGATTAGCGTCACTACGTGCTTGAAGATCAGGGACATACTGTAACCATGTACTTGGGGGTCTCGAATTTCCAGAGTGCGATATCAATAGTGATACCACGCTCGCGTTCAGCTTTGAGTTTGTCGAGTACCCAAGCTATAGATTACATTAGCGACCTTTGGCACCCGTCGTAGTTAACCGATGCCTCACCATACTTGAAGGAGCCCTTTCCGAGCTCGGCAGCTTCTTTCTCGAACTTCTCGATGGTACGCTTGTCGATACCACCGCACTTGTAAATCAAGTGACCAGTGGTGGTAGATTTTCCGGAATCGACGTGACCGATGACTGTGATGGCTCAATCGATGAGGTTATCAACAGGGGGCCTGACATACCGACAACGTTAACATGAATTTTTTCCTTTCCCATTTTGATGAGTTTCTGCGCACAAGATGTCAGTATATAGATGCGGTGGTGCAGATCGCAAAGATCAGTGAAATCGGGCAGTAAGGGCAACGATGCAAGTGGGCTTCGCACGATGAGGAGGGTAGATGAAGAGTTAAAAAGATATTAACAGCATGACACTCACTTATGTGTACAGAAATAAAAGAGAAGGAATGGGGAAGGAGATAGAGGACGTGGTGGTACGAAAGGAAGAGAGAGTTGGCTGATGTTTGCTGATAGTTATACTTTTCCTTTTCCCCTCTGAAAATTTTTATCGATTCTGGATCGATGCCGCTGATAAACTGATATGCCGTCAACTCCGCCCAGCATGGATATACCAAATTGAAACTCCGCATAAGCCACTGGGGACCAGCTATACAGCTGTCCTCACGCGGTTACCCCGCACAATACATATGTATGATTGCCATAAGAACAAGGTTGACATCCAGATCATCCTCGTAGCAGGACTTTACACGCGCGCAGGGAACGCACTCGGTTGTGGGCCGACCGGCTGTCGATTGCCATATGGCTTCCCCATTCCCCAACCATCGTAACCGCAGAGGAAACGACACCGAAGAATTCCCTCAAACGTTGGTCTTGCGTCTACTTCCACCTGTAAACACGCCCTCACAAGCGCTGCAGCGTCCCCAAGGGCACCCCCTCCGTCCCCTTCCTCCCCTTCGAATGCCTTGTCGTCACCACAGCGTTCATCCAGAGCGATCGACGCGTTCGCAAATGGGGATTTCAAGCCCTCTTGTGCTTCAGCCGCAGTTAAAAACGGACATTCCCCAACTAGGAGGACGTAGGCGACTACCCCATATGCCCAGACATCTTGCTCCTTCCCGTAATATCGCTCTCCTCGTAGTATTTCTGGACCAGCATAATCCAGGCTTTCCAGAAATTTACGCTTTAAGTAACAGGGGATTGAGGGAGCAAAGAACTCACGTTCCGCTAAACGTGTCCCAACCAGAATTTCTGATTAGTCCTGAGCTTCCAAAGTCTATCAGAATGCATAGTCCATCGGGACCGAGGACTACGTTTTCATCTTTCACGTCACGGTGAACTGCGCAAATCTGTTAAACATTTCCAGGGCATATGCATAGCACTCACCTATTCCGTGGTCATGAAGAAAACAGAGGGCGTCGGCAAGTTGGCCGAGGTAACTGCGGACGGAAGCGGGAGGAAGCCCTCCAGGGTATGATTCCACCAGATCAAACAGATCTGTCGGAGGGCGGGGCTCGTCAGGGGAATGTTCAGGGGATGAAGATGGAAGGACGAGGTAGTAGTAATGATTATCTTCGAAGAAGTCTAGCAGGGGGCAGATATTTGGGTGTCCCTTGACTACATTGCCTTCTTCCCAACAGAAATCTCCCTCAGGGTTACATGATAATACTATTGAACGACGATGCCGTCTTGGATCCCAAGGACGGGGAGGGGGAAGAGTGTATGACGTGGCGGATATGAGGGACATGACATAAATCTCTATTGGTATCGTTCCATATTCATGATGCCGCTTCCAGCAATCGGCAAGGATACGGGACTTGATGATCTGCTTGATAACCAGTGGCGGCTACCACACCATAAGGAGAGGTATCGTGGTGCGAAAGAACGAAGTTCTTACCCCAAGAGTCCCATCTGATTTATATTCCCGAGCTCTTTTGACCAAGCCATATGCCCCTCGACCAATTTCTCGCTCGATGAAAAAATCCGAGATCGTTTTTCCATCCGGAAGCATCCATGCGTCGGATATTGGTGGTGGCACTCTGGAGCCGATAGCAGACGACAGCACATTTCCAGTACTGCCAGATCGACGTAGGATTTGTGGCATGGTGGGTGTAGGTGAGGGAGGCTCGATTGGGGCGATTGAGACGCGACCGGCAATCAAAGAGACACGCTGCTGAGAGGACCGCCGGCGGGGACGTGAAAGAGTTGGAGAACGTGTTAATGGCGGACGATTAAATTCCGGTGTCGATTGAAGAGAGACAGGTGGTTGCAAGCTCTCCGACGGGGAATATGGGTGGGCGCGCAGAGGTGAACCGCAGATTGGCGACTCTGTGAACTGAAACGGGGGTTGTGTGTCGTGTTCCGGGGCGAGGCTCTGTGGTTTGCGTGGAAAAGCTGTAATCACGGATATTGGGGAGGAACGTCGAGGTGCGACCGGAGGCTTTATAGGCGTGAGCTTTGGGAGATCAGGAACGGATAGCTGGCTTTTCTTGTCAGGAAAAGAAGGATTGGAGGGTGAAGTCGCAGGTTGATGGTCATCATTAGAGCCCCAGTGAAATCCGCGTCCGATGCAGGTGACACCCCAGCTATTGCCCACACTGGCTGTCCTGGAAAGTACGGGCGGGGCGGGAATAAGCCAATCATCATCGTCAAGAGCATGATCCAAAGAAGATTCTGCAAGCATCGAGGGCACAGAGAATGGTGTCGGGGAGACTGAACGAAGGGGTCCAACGTGAAAGTCTTCAAGAACGGTCGATGCGATGCTTTTATGAGTGCGCCGCCAGAGGATGACCGAGATGGCCTGCCAATTAAGTCCACCTTCGCACGATGCCACAGTGAACGGGGTCGGTAAGCGGACTGAAAAGCGGGTCAGGTCCGCTTTCAAACCAATGGAAATATACGAGAAATTGCCAGTAAATCCTAGAAGAACAACTGAGGATGATATCCGGGACTTTGCCTACTTCTTCTCCTCCTCTTCTTCCGCCTCCGCCTTATCATACACATATTATCAAATCAAACAGACGAGTTCGCGACACCGCCACATAGTTGACATCTGTTTGCCCAATGGCCTGCCTGTACACCCACTGAGTTGTGTTGTGCCTATCCAGATCGTCCACCTCCATCTTGGAAATCGTGAGTACACTCTCTTCGGAGTCCATGTTGTATGCAGAGAAGGATGTTTCTAAAGTTCCTGGTTCTGGAAAGAAATGTCGAGGGTGGATGCATGGTTGATTGCCCGGATGTTGTACCCCGTGCCCCACTTTTGCCGTTTGTATCAGCACTCGAAAACTCTATGCTTACCCCTCTCCTCAGATCGCCATGGCTGTCAAAATTGCCATCGTCAAGAAGCGCACCAAGCCATTCAAGTCTGTCGACCCTTGGTTACTTTTTTCTGTCTCTTATCCCCTCGCATAGGCGTCATCAGTCCGACCGTTACCACAGTGTTAAAGAAGCATGGAGAAAGCCAAAAGGCATTGATAATAGAGTGAGGCGTCGTTTCAAGGGCCAGCTTCCAATGCCCAAGATTGGTTATGGGAGCAACAAAAAGGTAATAAATTCCTCTGCAAGGTTGTGTTAAAACTGTATCACCTGTCCGTAGACCAGACACCTACTTCCCAATGGCCTCAAAAAGTTTCTGGTCAGCAACGTCAAGGAAGTGGATATCCTTCTCATGCACAACAAAAGTTACACTGCAGAGATCGCACATAACGTGAGCAGCCGGAACCGTACTGTTATCCTCGAGCGGTATGTTATATCCATTGGTAATGTCCATCCGTCCTGATGACACCTTTTCTCTCAAAGGGCGAAGGCTCTCGGCGTCAAGGTGACGAACTCTGCTGCACGACTACGGTCAGAGGAGTAGTTTGTTACTTCGTCGCTGTGTATACATTTCATATACTGGAAATTTCCGAGTGTAAACACGTTCTCAGAGCTCGAGTGCTCGTCGACATGCGTTGTGATTGTACACATCCAAATGTTACATTAGCGACAGACTTTCCTAATGCAGTCTGCACTCCTGCACTTCGTCTCCAGATTTACACATCCATTGTCGTCCCGGAGGAACATGAGCGGCACGAGGCGAGTACGTCTCCCAACAAAATTGCCCACCTAACCTGTGTTTGCAGACCTGCGGAACGCGCCGGATCG
>JBBPKO010000192.1:0-44015 GCA_038089295.1 Xerocomus amazonicus
GTGGTTAATTTCGGTTGTGTGCTCGCCTAGTTGTCTGCCATCTGACATCAGCCTGCAGTCACACTATATGTGCTTTGAATCGTCGGAACAGTTTGGTAGGTTATATTCCCATCAAACCGAAAACAATCCATCGCTCCATTGTAACCTCGGGTCCAGGGGTGCCCGGAGGGCTCTGCGATATAATCGGCAACGTCTTGGCGCCAATCGCTTGACCCGTCAGCAATGGCCGCAGCAACTGTGGATGACATTGCAGAAGCCAGAAAGAAACTCCTTCAACTCATAAAGAGTGAACCCACCGCTGGTTGGGATGATGCTTGGTGTGGGATGCCCGAGTTGTGAATGCCAGCGAGCTGACAACGATGTTTCTCACAGGAAAGCTGGAATCACCCCTTGGGACTCGGGTGAAGTTCAACCTGCCTTGCACGACCTTGTCCTATCCAACGAACTTGACCTTCCTAAGATCGGTCGCGCTCTCGTTCCTGGATGTGGTAGGGTAGGCTGTCTAGATACATTGCTCGTGTTCAGATGTTCATCTCAGATAGGGTTACGATGCTGCTTTCATCGCGTCTCATCTGGGCCTTGATACATTGGCCATTGATATATCACCAATAGCTATCCAGGCTGCGCTCGAGTAAGGTTCCAGGGGTTGAGTCAGACCAATCATTTCACACTGATCTCTATCAGCCACATTCAGGCTCAAAGTGCTTCCGGAGCCCTAGGCGCAAAAGTGTCGTTCGAGTTGACGAACTTCTTTGAGCTTTCAGTCCGCGATGATCAACGATTTTCCTTGATCTATGACTATACGCAGGTATCCTTATCTTTCTCTGAACTGTCTTAACGAATAGTTTGTCAGATTCTTCGTTGCGATTCCCCCAGCCCAGAGGGGTGAGTGGGGCAAACAAATTTCCGCGTTGCTGAAACCTGGCGGCTACCTTGTTACACTCGTCTACCCACTCAATCTACCTGAGAACGGGGATGGCCCACCGTTCTTTGTCAAACCCGAACACTATGTTGACGTTCTCGGAGAGGGTTGGGAGAAGGTCTTGGATAAAGTTCCGGAAACATCACTCCCACGGCATGAGGGCCGGGAAAGGCTGGTTGTCTACAAGAAATTGTGATTCCCTAGATCTTAGCAATCGTAGCGTATCGCAATGAATTCGGTGTGTTGATGTCGAGTTGATGAGTCGATGATCGAGTGGTCCGAAACTTAGCTTGTCACATTCGAATTTATTCGAATTTTTTGCACAATACCACTGCGCGGTTTAGACAAGTCCGGAACGTACCATGCTGATTCAGCTAGGTTTGCAACATTCACTGCGCCAACACCAATTACCATTACAAAGTGATTACTCATATACATATTTAATCCCGATCCTGACAGAGGCAAAACCAGGTTTCGGTGTTAAATGGCCAATACCACCTTACTCCAGTTCGGCGCCCCAAATTTGGAAGGACCTTCACACCCTTTTGGCAGACTCCGTCCAGCCATCATTCAAGGCGATTCCAAGTCGACTATGACTGCATGTATACTACTTATTGTATTTAATTTAAGGGCACTGGCCTGTGACTGTAAAACATATTTTCATAATGATCGAACTGTGAATGAGACAGTGAATGGGCAATTAAGGGAGTGTACCAGGCATGGGTAGACTTGGAGTGGACAGTTCATAACCAACGACGCGAAATCCTGGTTTACTGAATTCTGGATGGTCAAGGCTCTCGGTGAAGTGGATTCATGAACAGAAAGTGGATATGCTAGCACTGTTGGAATGGCCAAAGAGGGACCAGCCGTCGTGCGTGTAATTGAAACACGCTTTCGTGAGCTGCAACTCAACCAGCTCCCGACCCCCACCATTGCGTCCAGTCGGCTGCAACTCCCTGGCATTGCCTCGGGTCTCTCCAATGTTGTCCACACATCACGACCTAGCTCCAGGACGAGCCTTCGTACGTACGATGGAATGACGGCCCTGTTTGGTACCATCAAGATCAGGACAAAGAGTGATTTGACCACCATGGGACATCTTTTCCTGATCCATCTGTGGATCCATCCTTTGCTCAACCAAGAGTACTCGCGTGGTGGGCCCAATGCTACGCGACAACCCCTTGGAGCACTCTTGTTTGAACAGTTGTCCTGTCGGCCTCTCATTCTAAGGAGATGGCGCCCTCGGAAGACTCTCGGAATCGATAATGCTGACAACAGTGTTCTCAACTGAGGTTCTAGTATGTGCAGAACTCCTGGACATAGGAGTCTTGATACCTGGCTTGTGATGATCGATCCCCACAATTCGATGAGGAGGAATGCAAGCCTTGACTGTCACATTCTGATTCCCATCGCAAGCTACCATTGTACTTACAAACGGCCGAGGAATGCGACCGTGTGGGACACAACTCAGTCGCGGTATGGGTTCGTTGCCAGCCATGAGCTGTGTCGACCTCAAGGGTGCTGAGGAGCTCCGTGCGATCTTGTCTTCCCTAAGGGTCCGCTAAATTGTGGCTCGTTTGCGCAGGTGGGATTGTAAGGTGCTCCTTGATGGCCTTTGGTTCCTTCCATTGGCAAGGTGAGGGCACTAGCGAGATCTCTGACAGCGAGCACCATCCAGGCCTCATATTCGCCATCGCCTACTGCTCAGGCTGCCCAGAGGTGGTGAACATGCTATTTTGGCGGTCGCGATGTATTTTGAGGCTCGGCTTCGGCACACGCACTCAGCAAGTGAGGCTGGTGTGACAACAACCCACTTCACAATCTCAAGAACTACACCATTATTTTCATTCGTCCAACTTGGAGCTTATAGTTATAGTACGAGAACTATGGCGGGCGAGGTTAACAAGTGAGAATGTTCCGAACTGGGGGTAGGTTGCCACAGCACCCACCCACCAATAAACCTCTTTCCATAACTGGCTCACTCAGCAAGCAAGCACATATTAGCCGAACGGAGCTCGAACTTGGCTGAGAAACCAGCTGGAGGGGCGTTGCACGCCAGTCCCAGTACTGTATGAAAACTTTCCAAATGCCCCCTACTACGCTAATTGGTGAAAATCATGTTATGCTAACGAAATTTTTCAGTGGCACTGAGACAGGCGCATGTTTGTATGAAAACTTTGCAAATGCTCCCTGCTATGCTAACTGGAGAAAATCATATTAAGCTAACGAAAAATTTTCAGTGGCACTGAGACAGGCGTTGGAACTTGCCGGCTACTTCATATCCCAGATGTTGCACTTTAAAACTCGCGTACTAATCGGCGTGTGATTGCAACCATTCTATATCTTGCTGCTGCTGATAGAACCGAGACATCTCCATGAGGAAAAGTGCATAAATTCCGCATATAAAATGATGAATTGTTCGGGTACGTTATCGTTTTCCTCATTTTGGGGATGTCGTTCTCAATCGCTGTAACTACCATCACCCTCGGGTGTATCGTAGCGGTATTTGTCTCTCGACGATGCTTTGAGAGTATCAACTCTACGATCCCTCTACCACCCGGCCCTCCAGGGATACCGTGGATCGGGAATGTCGTTGGCATCGACCCATACGCCCCATGGATCACATATCGCCAATGGGCAAAAACATACGGTAGGCGCTTACGCTTAATTGTGTGCCGACAGCTTATGTGGACTCCTTTCTAGGCGATTTACTTTACTCTCGGGTACTGGGGATGGATGTCATCATCATCAATTCGGAGAAGATAGCAAAGGATCTACTTGACAACCGTTCTTTGAGCACCTCGAGCCGCCCTCCCCTCGTCACCAGTGAATTGTGAGTGTCTCGTCGCCATGTCGGATAAGATCTCAAGCCATCGTGCTAGGTGTGGAGTAGGGTTTACAACTTCGCTTCTACCCTATGGAGACACATGGCGACTGCACCGACGGTTTTTCCACCAGACATATCGTAGCGAATCAGTGTCGAGATTTCTTCCGTATCTAAATCGCAAGGCTTGTCAGATCCTCCTCCAACTATTCGCTAACCCAGAACAGTTCGGTGAACGTATGTTTGAGTACGTCCTATGTTGGATACGATGATGGACCCGATTTGACATCGCATCAAGATACTCGGCCTCGGTTATACTGTGTAGCGCGTACGATTATGATCCGCCATCCAAAGAAGATGAGCTCTTCAAAATGGTGGTAAAATTGCAAGATATAGGGACGAATGCTCTGCGGCCGGACACTGCAGTTCTTCTTTCGGCATTCCCGATACGTGAGCAAGCACATACTTGACGTATGATTTGTTCCCACACCTCTTCCAGTGCTTAAGCTCCCAGCATGGTTCCCCGGCATGTCATTCAAAAATGACTTTGCAGTAGTAAAGGAGCTCGCAAAGCGATGCGTCGAGACAGGATTCCAGCTTTCGATGCAAAAGGTGGTCGGCATACATATATACCCTCATATTCCCGCTGAATATTCTGAGTAGCTGGCGGGCCACGAAGCGCCGTCCATGGTGCACGACGCCCTCCGAAATGTAGAAGAAAAAGGGAACGCACTGGATCCATCCTGGTTGCAAGCGCTTAAAGATGCTTCTGCCACCTCTTTTTTTGGTGTGTTAATTATTCCACGGTTTGATTCCTATTCGAATAAGCTCACCTGCGTCGTGACAATAATAGCTGCATCCGAGGCAGTAGGTCACATTAGTGGCATGCTCACAAAGATATTGTGCTCATGAAAGTCCTAATCGAAAACAGTCACACTCGGTTCTCTTGACGTTCTTCCTGATGGTCATGCTGAACCCATCTGTGCAAGAGAAGGCCCAAGCACAAATCGATAAAGTTGTCGGCAAGGACAGGTTGCCGACAATGGAGGATAGACCGCTGTTGCCCTATTTAGATGCTGTGTATTGGGAGAGCCTCAGGTACAACCCTGTCGCTCCTCTATGTGAGTGTCTTCACTTGAATAGCTCCTAGTCTTGAATGCCCTTTCGTTATGCAGCAATTCCTCATGCTGCCGTGGAGGACGTCGTGTACAACGGATTCCGCATTCCAAAAGGTGAATGACTGACAATCTCATTTGGGATCGAGTGTTTGGTGACCTTTTCTTCCAGGTGCTATCATCCTAGCAAATCTCTGGTCAGTGATGCCGTACTGCCCATGATTCGTGTATCCCAAATTCGATTTTACTAGGTCGATGGCACACGACGAGTCCAAGTACCCCGACCCAGATGCATTCATACCCGAACGATTTCTCAACGACGACGGCACTCTCAAATCCAACACGACCGATAACATCACGTTTGGGTTCGGCCGGAGGATGTGTGTCGGACAATACTTTGCCGATACGTCCGTATGGGTGTTGATCGCCAGGTTTCTGGCCGTCTTCAAAATCCTGAAACCGTTAGATGAGAACGGGGTGGAGATACACGTGGAAGCCAAGTTTCGGACCGGGATCGCGACGTGAGCGCAAAAAAGATATCGTTGACTACTGGTGTGTTGTTGATGGTGTGTACACAGACGCCCTGTTCCGTTCGGATGTAGGATCGTGCCAAGGATTCCGGATATGGATTTGGAGAAGTTGAAGGAGCTAATTGCTACGAGCAATTCCGAGAGCTGATTATGAGCCGAGGGGTGCATACATTTCACATCTGTAATTTTTGTTTTGTAAGAATAGCCGGCGGAGCGTTGAACAAACTATCGACCGAGAACGAATGAGCACATCAAAAGTTCCGTCTCTCGCGGTGTGTTTTGCGTATAATATATCCTCCATTTCCCTAAAAGCATCGATCAGCCCTCTGGATGCCTGTGGCAATGCACCGAGGTCGTGGTGTTTGGGGACCGGAACCCCCCTCGATCTATCCGCGTGCTATCCTCACAACCTTCAATGAGATGCCACCCAAGAGTCTCCCGGATCGGTGGATATGAACTTGAGAAATTTATTGCGCGATGGCCTTTCATCCTCACTTGTGGTGTTTTGTCTGCACCCACACTCTTCTCGCTGAAATCGCGTATCACTCAATGTCTATTCAAGTTGCAGAGACGCCTATTAAAATATGGATATCAAACTGCTAACTAAATACAAGTGTTTCCATCCCCAAATGCAAATTTTGATCGGCATTTGTGGAGCTAACGGGAATGGACATTATCGCTCGACAGGGGTTGTGCGCAACAAGACGGGCAAGAAAAACGCATAAGCGCCATCAACGCACTCTGTTTCCGAACAAAACTTTTGCATCACGATTCGCAGATATATATGTGTTGAAAGTGTGCGAACTGGGTATGGGAATCCCGACATCTTCGAACCGTTCCGATTTGTGACATTGCATGGAAGAGATGGGGGTCGAGAGCGTCGATTTGCCTCGGCTACAACCGAGTATCTGCCCTTTGGATTTGGCAGACATGTATGGTAGAGTCTCGTTCTTCTTGCTCGTTCGTCCAGAATCTGATCCTTCGGATTGTTTGCTAGCCCAAGTCGCTTTTCGCTGCGGTCGAGCTAAAGTCTACGTTGGCCCATGTCGTTCTGAAGTATGACGTGAGACTGGAGAACGATGCGACGCGTCCCTGAAGAAATCAACGTTCCTTTCGGTATGAACGTTCCATCCGAGAAAGTAAAGTCCGTTAGAGCTTTGCGAGAAAGGGTTGCTAATAAATTGATCAGTCACTAACCGTCGTCGCATACGAATAAGTATAGGTATAAGAACAGATTCCATGTCTTACTCCTTCAACGCGAAGGCACTCTCTAAGAAAACTGTCAACTTTTTGCATCTTTCCCAAACCAACCTTGGTCCATCCGTCCTTTTCAACAACTTCCTCAACTTCCTCACGGAGAGGTTGGATGTACTGAGGATTAGCCGCTAGGTAAAAGAGTGCCTGAATGAAACACTATGATGCAGGATATTGGTTTCCGATAGACATCGAACTGAAAGGAGTGCCTGAACTTACATTTGAGGATGTCTACAGTACAAATTAAGCCATTGAGCGTTGTCCATCGACGATGTGTTTGTTTTGTATCCACTCACATGTATAGCTGCAAAATTAACACTCAACATACGGGTCGTCAAGTTGCGTACGGTCAATTCTGGACCCTTTCCTTCATCTATTAGCCATGACAGGAGATCGTTCTGTCAAAATCAGCAATGTCTCCTCACAGACGAAAAAATAGGACAAACCGGCTTCTCATCCCAATTCATCCCATACTCATTCAAGTATCACTTCTGCTCTTCGATGATTGGTCCGGGAAGCTTCACGCCGCGCATGATACTCTGTGGAATGTTTGTTAAGAATTGGACAGCCAGTCTGTCGACACTGCTCAGAGCCATGCCGTGAGAAGCTGGGCAGAATCTACTTATGGTCCCAAATTCAGGAGAGAACCCAGCTATAACACCACCTTTGATGATATCCAGAGTGTACTTGATATTGAGATCAATCCAACCAAAGTGACAGCCTGGAATTGCAGAGATGAACAAATACAAGGTAGCAGAAAGGCATTCATGTTACGCTAGTTTGTCAAAACCGAACACTATGTTGACGTTCTCGGAGAGGGTTGGGAGAAGGTCTTGGATAAAGTTCCGGAAACATCACTCTCACGTCATGAGGGCCGGGAAAGGCTGATTGTCTACAAGAAGTTGTGATTCCATGGATCTTAGCAGTCAGTTTCCAAGCGTAGTGTAACGCAATGAATTCGGTGTGTTGATGTCGAGTTAGTGATTCGACGATCGAAACTTAGCTTGACACTGTAAGCCCATTGGCATACACATCACGTGCACACTGGTATACATTAGATGTAGCATAGTCGCTCCTTGTCTTCGTACCTCGTAGTCGCCCGTATAGATCGCGATCAAGTTGTGTTCTGCCCGATCCCTCAGTGTTCCCGCCATCAGCCATGGTGGGCTTTCAACACGTTCGAATTTTTGCACAACACCACTTCGCGGTTAGTAGACAAGTTCGGAACGTACTACGCTGATGCAGCTGGCAAGCCTCCTGGAGTCCAACCTTCGCTATATTGCAACCGCACAAACTACCATTACAGGATGATTACTTGATTCTGACAGAGGCAAAACCAGGGTGAGGAGCACAGGTAGCACAGATTCACGCTTACCAGAAGGCATCCAATGATCAACGTTTCAACATTAAATAGCAACAGGCTACGGCATTCAATAAACATTTCCCTAACTGGCTCACTCAGCAAGCACATATTAGCCGAACGGAGCTCGAACTTAGCAGTACTGCTGAGACACCGGCCGGAGGGGCGTTTGCGCGACAATCGCAGTACTGCATGAAAACTTTGAAAATGTACCCACTATATGCTAACTGGTGAAAATCATGGCAAACTGACGAAATTTTTTCAGTGGCACGGAGGGTCCGAGACAGACGCATGTTTCAATCTCGTTTTGGGACTTGGGGGTTATCCCAGACATCGCACTGTAAAACTCGCGTACTACCCGCCGGCGTGTGTTCGAAACCATTTCATATCTTGCTGTTGCTGATAGAATCGGGACATCTCCATGAGGAAAAGTGCCTTAGTTCCGTATATATAACGGTGAACCGTTCGGTCTATCGTTTTCCTCATTTTGGGGATGTCATTCTCAATCGCTATAACCACCGTCGCTCTCGGCTGTATCGTAGCGGTATATATCTCTCGACGATGTTTCGAGAGTATCAACTCTACGATCCATTTACCACCCGGCCCTCCAGGGATACCGTGGATCGGGAATGTTGTTGACATCGACCCATACGCCCCATGGACCACATATCGCCAATGGGCAAAAACATACGGTAGGCGCTTACGCTCAAGTGTGTGCTGATAGCTTATGTGGACTCTTTTTTAGGCGATTTACTCCACTCTCGAGTACTGGGGATGGATGTCATCATTATCAATTCGGAGAAGATAGCAAAGGATCTACTTGACAACCGTTCTTTGAGCACCTCAAGCCGCCCTCCCCTCGTCACCAACGAATTGTTAGTGTCTCGTCGCCATATCGGATAAGATCTCAAATCACCGTGCTAGGTGTGGAGTAGGGTTTACATCTGCGTTTCTGCCCTATGGAGACACATGGCGACTGCACCGACGGTTTTTCCACCAGACATATCGTAGCGAATCAGTGTCGAGATTTCTTCCGTATCTAAATCGCAAGGCTTGTCAGATCCTCCTCCAACTATTCGCTAACCCAGAACAGCTCGGTGAATGCATGTTTGAGTACGTCCTGATGTTGGACATGAGATGGACCCGATTTGACATCGCATCAAGATACTCGGCCTCGGTTATACTGTGCAGCGCATACGATTATGATCCGCCATCCAAAGAAGATGAGCTCCTCAAAACGGTGGTGAAAGTGCAAGATATAGTGTCGCATGCCATGCGTGCGGACATTGCAATTCTTCTTACAGCATTCCCGATACGTGAGTAAGCACATACTTGGTATATGATATTGCCCCACACCTCTTCCAGTGCTGAAGCTTCCAGCATGGTTCCCTGGCATGTCGTTCAAAAATGACTTTGCAATGTCAAGAAAGCTTGCAAAGCAATTCGTCGAGACAGGATTCCAGCGTTCGATGCAGAAGGTGGTCGGCATGTATATATCCTCATATCCCCATTGAATATTTTGTGTAGCCGGCAGGCCACGAAGCGCCATCCATGGTGCATGACGCCCTCCGAAACGTAGAAGAGAAGGGGAACGCACTGGATCCATCCTGGTTGCAAGCGCTTAAAGATGCTTCTGCCACCTCTTTTTTTGGTGTGTTAATTATTCCATGGTTTGATTCGTACTCGAATAAGCTCACGCGCGTCTTTACAATTATAGGCGGATCCGAGACAGTAGGTCACACTAGTGGCATGCTCACAAAGATATTATGCTCATGAAAGTCCTAATCGAAAACAGTCACACTCGGTTCTCTTGACGTTCTTCCTGATGGTCATGCTGAACCCATCTGTGCAAGAGAAGGTGCAAGCACAAATTGATAAAGTTGTTGGCAAGGACAGGTTGCCGACAATAGAGGATAGACCGCTGTTGCCCTATTTAGATGCTGTGTATTGGGAGAGCCTCAGGTACAACCCTGTCGCTCCTCTATGTGAGCGTCTTCAATTGAATAGCCCCTGGCTCTGAATGCCCTCTGCGTTATGCAGCACTTCCTCATGCTGCCGTGGAGGACGTCATGTACAACGGATTCCGCATTCCGAAAGGTGAATAATTGACAATCTCACGGCTTCGGGATCAAGCATTTGGTGACCTTGTCCTCCAGGTGCTGTCATCCTAGCAAATCTCTGGTCAGTGATACCGTACCGCTCAATGATTCATGTATCCCAAATTCGGTTTTACTAGGTCGATGGCACACGACGAGTCCAAGTACCCCGACCCAGATGCGTTCATACCCGAACGATTTCTCAACGACGACGGCACTCTCAAACCCAACACGACCGATAACACCACGTTTGGATTCGGGCGACGGATGTGTGTCGGACAATACTTTGCCGATACGTCCGTATGGGTGTTGATCGCCAGGTTTCTGGCCGTCTTCAAAATCCTGAAACCGTTAGATGAGAACGGGGTGGAGATACACGTGGAAGCCAAGTTTCATAGCGGGCTCGTGACGTGAGCGCAAAAAGACACCTTTGACTACTGGTGTGATGTTGATGATGTGTGCACAGACGCCCTATTCCGTTCCGATACAGGATCGTGCCGAGGGTTCCGGATATGGATTTGGAGAAGTTGAAGGAGCTGATTGCTACGAGCAATTCCTAGAGTGAGCTTGGGAGGGGGGTGCATAAATCTCACATCAGTATTTTTTTTTTGTAAGAATAGCCGGCGGAGCGTTGAATAAACTATCGACCGAGAACGAGTGAGCACATCAAAAGTTTCATCTCTTGCGGTGTGTTTCTGCGCTCCCAACAATATGACAATACATGCTCCAATTCCCTAAAAGCATCGATCAGCCCTCTGGACTCCTGCGGCGAAGTTGTGTTTAGGGGCTGGAACCCCATCCGCGTGTTGTCCTCACAACCTTCAATGGGATGCCACCCAAGAGTCTCCCAGATCGGTGGATATGGACCTGAAGAATTTATTGCACAATGGCCTTTCATTTTCACTCGTGGTGTTTTGTCTGCACCCGCACTCTTCTCGCTGAAATCGTGTATCACTGGATGTCTATATTCAAGTTGCAAAGACGTCTATTAATATATGAATATCAAACCGCTAAATATAAGTGTTTCCATCCCCAAAGTAGCTAACAGTGTCGATAAACCTGGGTGGGAGTGGACATCATCGCTCGATAGAGGTTGCGTGCAACAGGGCGGGCAAGTAAAAACACATACATGCCATCAACGCACTCTGTTTCTGAACAAGACTTTTGCATCACGATTCGCAGATATATATGTATTGACAGAGTGCGAGCTGGGTGGACGGGTCGCATCGTTCTCCAGTCTTACGTCATACGTCAGAACGATATGGGCCAACATAGACTTTAGCTCGACCGCAGCGAAAAAGCGACCTGGGCTAGCAAGCAATCCGAAGGATCAGATTTGGATGAATGAGCAAGAAGAACAAGAGGACTCTACCATACATGTCTGCCAAGTCCAAAGGGCAGATACTCAGTTGTAGCCGAGGCAAATTGATGCTTTTGATCCCCATCTCTTTCATGCAACTTTACAAATCGGAACGGTTCGAAGGTGTCTGGATTCACATAGAAATTTTCGTCGTGATGTAGCGAACAGGTGGCCGCAGCAACCAACGTTCCTTTCGGTATGAACGTTCCATCCGAGAAAGTAAAGTCCGTTAAAGCTTTGCGCGAAAGGGTTGCTAATAAATTGATCAGTCACTAACAGTCGCATAGGAATAAGAAGAATAAGAACAGATACCATGTCTTAGTCCTTCAATGCGAAGGCATTCTCTAAGAAAACTGTCAACTTTTTGCATCTTTCCCAAACCAACCTTGGTCCATCCGTCCTTTTCAACAACTTCCTCAACTTCCTCACGGAGAGGTTGGATGTACTGAGGATTGGCCGCTAGGTAAAAGAGTGCCTGAGTGAAACACTATGATGCAGGGTATTGGTTTCCGATAGACATCGAACTGAAAGGAGTGCCTGAACTTACATTTGAGGATGTCTACAGTACAAATTGAGGCATTGAGCGTTGTCCATCGACGATGTGTTTGTTTTGTATCCACTCACATGTATAGCTGCAAAATTAACACTCAACATACGGGTCGTCAAGTTGTGTACGGTCAATTCTGGACCCTTTCCTCCATCTATCAGCCCTGACAGGAGATCGTTCTGTCAAAATCAGCAACGTCTCCTCACAGACGAAAAAATAGGACAAACCGGCTTCTCATCCCAATTCATCCCATACTCATTCAAGTATCGCTTCCGCTCTTCGATGATTGGTCCAAGAGGCTTCACGCCGCGCATGATACTCTGTGGAATGTTTGTTAAGAATTGGACAGCCAGTCTGTCGACACTGCTCAGAGCCATGCCGTGAGAAGCTGGGCGGAATCTACTCACGGTCTCAATAATTCAGGGAAGAACCCAACTGTAATACCGCCTATGATGACATCCAGAGTGTACTTGATATTGAGATCAATCCAATCGGGGTGACGGCCTGGAACAGCAGGGATGAACAAAGACAAGGTAACAGAAAAGGCGTTTACATAACGGAAGGCCAACAAATACTCTGTTGCTCGTTCTGCAAACAACCTTTTCGATGATGGTCGATGCTGTCATGCTCTTCCACTCTAAATGCTCCCAGATCAGTCAGATAAATACAACTGTCCAAAGATGTCTCACCATTTTGACCGAGATCTAGAACATCATCAAAGGACGTCAGAATTTCATCTCTGATCTCAGAGTACAAAACGTCAATATTTCGAGTGAGATGAGAGCGAATAATTGCAGTGTGATAAGGATTGCGGATAATCGCAGGTCCCAACATATATTTGACCTGAAATTGCTGTAGGTACCATTCGAGTTGAATCTAGCTTCGAGAAGAACAAAGTGAACTCTCACATCCTGCACAGCTTCATCCAGTGAGAATTCAGTGTCAGACGCTCTCGCTAGTTCTTCCAGGTGTATGCGTCCAGTAAGATAGACCGTCCAGCAAGACGGCTCAGCGAGCTTGAATGGTGCAGGATTGTACTGTACAATGTACGATCAAACATTACGACAGAAAAAGGGTTCGGAATAGGAACTCGCCTTCTCATAACCGGTTTGTATGAAATCTCGAGCATTTGTGAGAAACTTGAATCCAGCCCACCAGGAGCCAAGCCAGGTATTTGAGCCTACGGTGGGAAACACACCAAGCTGTGAAAGTGGAAAATTTTAGAAAATTACATGGAGCGAGCCGTGCTCACATGATTGGAACTTCGGGTCAATCTGGTCGCGATTATGAAGAATGAAGCGATGAAGCATGCAGCACTCCACCCATTCACTAGAAACTGGAATGCCATTGCAAAGAACTAACCAAGAAGGTCGTGTGTCATAGTGGCAGTGCAGCATCACAAAAAATGCAAGCTGTGAGATTCCGCGATTAAGCAAAGTGCTGCTAGCGTGCCAACGGCAATTGCCAGAGGCGAACGAACACGGGTTTGGCAAAACACGGCAGAAATAGTCCCGTCATGACCTGTCATCTGTCAAATGTCACTTATCATGTCAAAATAACCTTTCAATCATGTGTGACTTCAACAACTTGAGACCTGACTAATCAGTGGTAGGTATCAGTAGATATGCTTGTATTGCATGAGCTAATAATGCATATCCATCATACGGCATAGGTTTTTGGCTGGTCCCGAGGTGGGTTTAGTGTGGGGTTGCCGATCGGCAGGTTACATCGCTTGGCTGCGATGAAAATTTCAGGTCCTGATTCCATAGTACTGGATAAAGTACCTATGGGCCTTATGCATTATGCAACATGCGATTTTTCAATCGATTTGGCTAGGCCCGACCCAGGGTGGTGGTAGGAACTGGGGGATAAGGGACTGACTCACTTCGGGAGGGATCTCGTCTACTAGCATCTAACTTTGCTAGTGGATACATAAAATATACCCTAAGTAATTTTGCCAGTTTTCGCCATTCTGCCATTTCGCCATCATCCCAAAAGCAATCCACTACCGTGACCCTCAGCTGATGATGTCATCTACATTCTCATGTCGTTGGTCGTTCTCTACATCCACTATTCGAAGAACGAAAGATATTAGCCTCTGTGAAAGTAAAGTTTTCTGACAATTAAAGACATTCCCATCTCCTGCATCAGTAAAAGGAAGGTGTTGTACATGGCACACTACTCCTTTTGATGTTGGCAGTGATCTCTCTGAGATTGAAGTTGAACCAGTCCCAATTACAAGACTGCAAAGAAGAGGTCAAAGAGCAAACAAAGAGATCCGTCTGGAGCTCCATCGAAACGCAAGAGTTCTTGCAGGAAAGGAGAACATGTTTAATCACCGATCGAGGGGGAGAGAGGGAGCATGTCGACGCATGAACGAACGACGACGGCAGCTGATGAGAATAATCAGAGCACCTCAGGCGACAGCGGCGACTTTCCAAGAATGTCTCCCGCACCGCCGGTACCTCCGGGTCCACCTGGCGAGACCGTACACGGACAGGACGAACCTCCGAGCGAAGAGCTTGAGGGGGAGTCGAACAGGTCGATGGGACCGAGCAGGAGCGCACACACCGGTGTTGGGGCAGATGAGTTGGGAACACCCGAACTGTGCCGAAGAAGCCACTAGAACTTGTCAGCAAGCGGGTAGAGCGTGAGGTGGGGAGATACTCGTCTGGAACGTGCAGCGACGAGCCAGACGGTCTGAGCGGCGAAACGGCCGTAAAGAACGATTCACCAGGTGCCATAGAACGCCCGGAAGGCCATGGCGGCGAGCAGAGCAGGCAGGACGAGTTGGGAAGCATCGAGGGCGGTAGAACATGCCGGATCAATGCAGATGGCCTCCAGGGACGGCCGGGAGGCGGGAGTCGGCGTCGAGCCCTACCAGACGATTGGGGCGGACAGGTCGAACCGAAAGACATCTGGCGCGATTGGAAGCGCGAGAATTATGGTGGCAGCGGTGGAATCGATGGGAGACAAGGCCGTTTGGATGGCCCAGTGGGCGATGCGCGCTACGACCCGGTGCGAGTCGGGACGAGGACGCTGCCTAGATACCAGACGGGTCAGCGCGAGTGGTCCGAACGGAGAACAATGAACGTACCTAGGCCACCCATACCATCCACCAATCGGGACCCCAAGCGACCCATAGGCTGGCCGAACCCACCGCGCCGTCGAGGAAAACTAAAGGCGAACATTAGTATCGTCAGCGCACAAAGGGCTCACCGAGGCGGACGGCCAATTCGAGGCTGAACTGGACCAAGTCGATTGGAAACATTGTATATCGAGTGTAGGTGATACCGAAGGCCGAAGCGACCACAAGGCGAACCGCGCGAACACGGCGAGTAAGTAGACGGCGCTAATATATTATAATCCATCGTGTCCACCCACGTGATGAGAAACAGCACGTGATGGTACTGTTCTTATAGAATTTGTGTTCGCTGCAGTGCGACATTCGAATCTTAACGGAGCGCATCTCATGGAAATAATGATGTATTTTGTTTCTGAGCGACGACAGACTTCACACCTTGCATGTTTCTTTCCCGAACGCGTGTTTTCCGAAACGTCACGTGAAATGGTTTCGCACGTGTTCTCGGACATCGGAGAGTTCCGAAAGCGATTCTTGCCTTATCTTGGGCGTGTTAACATTTATTGACGAGAAGGCGTGATTATACGCCATCTCTTCTTTCTTCATGCTTTGATGCAAAGCATGTCACTCTCTGATGTATGGTTTTTTAGCAGGGAAAACAAAATTTCATCATTTCCACGTGACCCCGATCAACACGTGCACTATCTCATCGCTCGCACCTGTCATGCTTTAAGCGCACCCAGCCCAGTCGTTCATTGTAATTTTCAGGATTGTCGCTCTTGCAACCATTGCTTTCCTTCCTGTCGCATACGTGCAATGTAGAGGACATGCTGTCTTTTCTCTACCCTTCTAACACATTGCAACATCCTCAAGATTGCATCGATCGGGCGTTTTTATCACCCAGAAACCGCTTAGTGGACGATTTTAACAACAAAGTGCTCGATGCGATACAAGGAGAATATCGTATGTAATCTGTACTACTTTACTTCGTCTCCGCACTCCAGATGACTATCTATACAGCTCCGATGGATTGAAAGAAGACAAACGACAACCGTTCGATGCTCCAGAGCAAACGCTGGAATTCCTTGCAATGATCAATCACCCTGGCATCCCACCCACCATATCAATTGACTCTCAAAGTAAACACCATTTGTGCCCTTCTACGAAATGTTAAGGTTTAGTTCACAATACTCACGTACGCATCGTCTCCATCAAGCAACGCTTCATCGAAATGCAACCGCTTCACAAATCAGAGACGCATTCATCCTGCACTTCAACTTCACGTTCTCACCTCTGATGTCACCTCGGACCATCACACGACGCCAATTTCCGCTCCGACTCGCATATGCAACAACGTTCAATGGAGCCAAGGTCTCACCCTTTCTCGCGCTGCCATCGACATTCACATCGATGCATTCGCCCACGGTCAACTATATACTGCTCCTTCACATGTACGAAAAAGAGAGGCCGTGCTTATATTTCACCATGTAGATATCGTTTCTATGACAAACATTGTGTATCCTTCTCTACTATTATCCAATTAGCATCTCTGATCCGCAACGTCCAAAGGTGTTCGCTTGTAAATATTGTAGATATCCAAGTTCGTACAACTACTCTACTCAGTTCTTTACTTCTTTTGCGGACCCAGTCATTTTTGTTACGCACTACTACCCGCCCGGAGAACTTCCTGGACCCCCTCTTCCATCCAATTCTCATCTTCATCGCCCTGTTCTCCAACAGTGTCCTGCAGAGCTTCCGCAAAAACGATCGCGCTCTTAGCAGTGTTGCGCCCAGTCCTAGATCTCAAACCAAATGCAGTGTCGATATCACATTCTCGTCTGCCCAGCGTATCGTATGCATAAAGGGCCCGTAGACTCAAGATGAATCGTGGGATGAGCGTGAACGGAGGTATTTGTTGTACCAATGCAACCGGTATGGCTTACCATCCGCTTGTCGGAATAGTTTCTGCAGCGACCATGATATTGAGAGTTGCAGGCAGCAATACGCTACATTCAAAACGATGTACCGTTAGCCCCGCACTGTCAGAGGAAATGAAAAAGGGTATGGACATACGCAATGAAGTAAATCATGCCGTCGGTCACGAGACGTTTTGTGTAATGATTGAGCTCGGGTCGGTTCGTCGTTTTGTATATTTGAAGTGACTCCTTCACGAATTTGGTTGCGGTAAGAAGACACATAATCGCGCAGAAAACAATCTGGGACGCATCCAAAATTTCAGTCCAGATAACGAAGGGGTTGGGTTCTATCGCGCAAAACGTAAACTGGAGCACTTGAATGGTGACCCCTACAGGGAGGGCAGAAAGCTAGTATGAATGTGCAAATTACGAAGCCCGTCCATGTGACTTACCTATGGAGCTAAGGGGATGCCGAGAGCTTTGGACGATCATGTATGCAGCAAATGTGACCACTTCCACCGCGTAGAATATGAGGAGGATGCCGAGGACAAGTTTCGAACAGTTCAACTGTACAGCGCCCACACACGGAGAGTCATCACCACTGCATCTCTTAACGTAATCGTTGGACCAGAAATGAAAATGGAAATCTCACAGTCCGCCGCAAACATGAAGGATAAGAAGCTCCATGCGCCCAAAAAGTAAGTTAAGTTGCCTTTACAGCAAAGTGATCCCATTCAACATAGAGATCAGTAACAGCAATATGTACTCACATCTATATTAACATCAACTTGAAAATTGTCGGCCAGCACGAGACAAGGGAATACATACGCCTACAGTTGTCGAAATCTGTGAGCATTTTTGCTGACTACGGGATAGTGAAACCTACCTTGGCAGGACCAGGGAAGAATGAACTCCCCACTTTGATTAGGTCAAGTAAGGCCAATAAACTCCCAATTCCAGTCCTGAACGCACCAACTGCAGAGGACCTGAAGCATAAATCAGCGGTTCGTGGATTTGTCGAAGGCAGAATTACACATACATGACATAATATAGCCCAAAATAACGAGCCTGGAAATCAGCAATGTTACATCGTCAATCGGCATTGTAGGCAAGAGGAAATACATACGAGGACGAATAACATAGACACCCATGTCCAGCGCTTCTTCTATAACTTGCTCAGGGTATACTCTCGATAAGACGAACTGTCCAATTACCCAAATATACTCTATCTGAATTATTCGTCAACTATGAGATACAAACAACAAGTGGTCGTGAAGCGCACTTCGTCCGGAAATGTAAGGACTGATCATGTTCGGAGTTCGATTAACGCGAGGGAACAGAATGTGTGCTTTACTTACAATAGTCATACCCGACGGCGGTCAATACAACAACTAGGATTGCACTAAGCCTTTCAGTCATCAGGAGGTCGACAATGGACAAACGAGATAGGCAGTTATTCTGCACAATGTACGTGACGGCTTGCTGCAGAACGGAAGTCATGTCGCTGATAAGAAAAGTACGTTGAGGTACAAAGACCTAAGAGGTGGTATTTCACCGTAGAAGGCTTGAGGCGATGCTTCATGAATCACAGCCAGTGGGTGATTATGGCGGTTCTTCATCGTGGGATGATCAATTGAAGCTATGGGAAACCTGTGCGATAGAAGTTTCATAACGGTATTTGTTGTCCCACTGCACAAGGAAACAATAACCTCATCGAAGTAACTCGCAGCCCGAACATCAACCACATCACACATGGCATGATACATTTATGGGCGCAGCCGTCTTGTTGCCACAACTAAATAGCCAAGCCATAGCTGTTCGGGCTGGTGGACGGAGATGACCAACGTTCCATGAAACCATCAGCCTGGAGTCATGTGGGCGATTCCTAGATGGGGGACAACTGACCATGCGGAAGTAACGAGCCGTGACCTACCATATATGGACATTGGCAGGTAGAATATCGCAGACGAAACACGGACGCACCACAAACACTTTATGGACTATAGGCACAGTACTACATTTTATATTTCATCTTTCATTTGGAGTAGATGGGAAATTCGTAGCGGGAGCATTGGATATTAAACAAAAACGGTAGGTGGCGATACGGCGACGGTATTACATAATCAGAAACACTCACTAATTACCCTCCCTAAGCAAACCATGTAATGGTCGTTATCATTTAATTCTAGTCCATGTTTTCTCCTACATGTCTTGCATAGAATCTTCTCCCACTCTTGACATGTCAACAGCCCACATCATCACTCTACTCATGACTCCTGTTCTGTCTCAAGCACATCCTTGTTCACATAACAGCCTCTTCACACAGTTTCAGTTCTGATTCTACTATTGCTTGGATTTTACCTGTGCCCTGCCATGCCATCAGGTTGTCAAATCCTGCTATCACCTGCTTTCATTCAATTCCTCAATATCATATACTGTATTCTCAGTGAAAGCATTCCAGCATCACTGTTATCCTAGGTTATTATTAGTATTCATGTAATAGATTAGAATGTCAGAATGCAAATAGATTATGGCTGCTGTCTCAAGATCTCTTTCCATGCTTCAGTATAAGTTGTTCTCAGACAAGATCAGAGTGACAATGCCTACATACACGGTTTGGCTGATTCCGAACTGGGAAGTCAGTATTTTTAGATTACAAAATAAGACGGATTGAATTCTGACATAAAAGATATGTTCAGACCATCTGACATCAGATGAGGTGTCAATCTCATGGATTCACTATTTTGTGCTCAGTGATCTTTTTTCTTTCTTCCTGGTGCTAATGCTCACATTTCTGGGTGATGCCAATCCTGTGGTTTCGAAACTCACACAACACAAATGCTAATCTAATGCCTGCGGTGCCTGTTCTCTCTCAATGGGTATAGGTTGAAAAACCTTGCATGAAACATCACCATCCTGGATGACAGTTACCTGTACAAGCATATATCCATTCTTTCTGGGTATCCACCAAAAGATTATAAACCAATACATCACACCCAACAATCCAATGAAAAGTGCAAAGGCGACATGTGACTATCCAAGCGTCAGTGACATCAGAGAATAACGGTCCATGCAACGCACATAATATGGGAGATGTTCATATGGCTGATGACCGGCAGTTGGTGGTATTAATGGTACCACAACCAAGAAGACATTCGAAAGGAAGAAGAGCACAATCGCAAATTTATGTGCTCGGAATGGCGGATTCCAGTTATACGACTTGAAGGCATCGGTGTACAACAATAGCAAGCCTCCAGAGACAAGAAGATTTAACAGTGCTGCGGAGTATGAGGGAACTGATAGCCAGCCGTGAGTACTTGATAGTTAGAAAACAAGCGAATCGATTACTACGTACAATTGATAGTGAAGAGATAGGCATCCCCCGGCTGTGCCAACACGACAAGTAAAACCGAAACCAGGTATTGTGTAAAAAGCCCAGGAAGAGGTATACCAAATGGCTTGTTGCTTGCAAAGAACGATGAATAGGGCAGAACTCCCTCACGTCCTAGCTCTTGGACGACTAGCTTCTACCTGAGGCGTCTTGTTCACGTGCACATGAATGGCAGCATACCTCTGCTTTGCGTGAATAATACTGACAAAAGATTACCCAGAATAGATAGGGAGATGATGATACTAAGTATCTAACAATGGGGAGTCAGCTCAGATGTCAGTTTGCATCTAGAAAAGGCTCACTCTTTCCGTTGCGGGACCAAAAAGGTTCCGAAAGAACAAGGCACTGCTGGACATCAACTCTCTGAAGAAAAGCATCCAGGTTTTCTTACGCTGGGATCACACCACCGTGAAGCATGTCCGTTTTGGATACCACTGCAAAGTAAGCCATGTTCACGGACACATACACAAATGTGACAAGGCATATGGCAAACGGCGCAGCAACCTTCATCGTCTTGACCGGGTCACGGACCTCAGACAAGGCGTAATTTGCATCCACATACCCCATATAAGACCTAAGTCCATCAACCGTGTCATTTGAGAACAAACCCAGACACAAGGACCACCTACCAGATGACATTATACATGCTAATCGTCAACGCGTTTGGGTCATAATTGGTACCTTCCCAAAATGTCTGCCAGGTATAGTTATTGGGCTGGTCGTATTCTTCGCCAACAATGAATCCTGGGACACCAGCCATGCTCAGGAAGCCAGACACCGCAATCAGTGTCAAAACGAAAAATTTGAACGCTCCAAGCGCATCTTGAAATTTGACGCCAAACTCGGGGAATGCACCATGTACAACGAGACAAAATGTCGCACAGAGGAGCGCCGCAAGACGAATGTTTGACGGTGTCTGTTCGCAATCCATAGCATGGAGTGTATCTCAATGACCATCAGCACATTTCATCCAGTAACCATCCGAACCCAGATGCCTACATTCGCCAAACGCAATGCTCCCCGCAGCCAGCCAGCCCTAATATGAACCGGCGGCAAAAGTAATCAGGGTGTAGTACAACGCAAAATATGATAGACACGAACGATGAACACGCCGTATGCCGCATAAAAGCAGGTAATCATGTGTGGAGGGTGGCGAAAGACATACTCCACGTAGTTCTTTTCCCCACCGTTCTGGGGAAGACCCTATGCCGGAGCGGCATGAAGAGCGATGTCAGCAAAACATAGAATGCTTACTGTGCCGAATTCGATGTATACGGCCATTCCAGCAGCAGCGACCAAAGCTCCAAGAATCCACATGACGAGGCTCATGCCGACGCTTCCCGACGAGTTGAGAATGATGCCTGGTGCTGCAAAGGCTCTTAACAAACGCAGTCGGTGAATGTGTCCTTCCAGATGTAAAAAGAAAGTACCCTGTTCCGATCACTCCATTAAAGATGAGGGAAGTGGTACTAAGCAGGCCTGTCATGAGAATGATCGTGAATACACTATTTTTTATTTCAGTGAATGAAACCCACCCAGCTGGCGTTTATCATTAGGCACACTGTCCGTGGGTGGCCTATGTTCCACTGACACCCGATATCAATGGTCAAGTTGACGGCGAATGCCCTCGAATTGAGTGGTAAGCACGAACCTGTCCCGGCTTCTTGCAGTGTCTCTCTCGCGGTTTCGCGTTCGTACGACTGGAGAAGGGGTTCTGTCTCCGTATGCGACAAAGAGGCAGCATTTTCGTACGACATGTCGCTCTGCCGCCGCTGAGCGCTGAATAGTCAAGTCGTGACTATAGGACATAATCGGCACGTTTCCGGAGTTTCAATGTTTAAGTCTCAGATGGCGTCGGCATGCGTGCCGGTGCCGAGATGAATTTGAATAATGAACCTTCATCTGGTTCTTCATGGATGGACTGGACTAACGCAGGGCTCCGGGCTTGGACCAAAAGCAGGATCTCTCTGACCTGGAAGGGCAGTTGGTCATTCCCCTATGTAGACAAGCTGTCTCAACACATCGACAGATTACGATACAATATTCCTGTAAAACTGCCAATTGTTCGTCCGTCATTTGAGTACATCTAGATCTGTATTTTATGATCTTTTTGAGTCTACAGGATGTGGGAAATGTGTAGTTTGTACCACCGGTACATTGATATATACGCCATCGGTAACCTCTGTCAGTGGTGATTTAATCAGTCGGTCAAGACTTCAGTCAGGAATCAGCACTGACCCCTAGAGCCGCAAGAAAAAAATGTGGGGAAGGTCTTACGATCAGGACCACATCTCCCTTGGTATCCTTGTATGTCTGGTCACCAAACCGACGTTACCCAAAGACGGGACAAGTAGCGCATGGATCTATTCGACCAGCTTGGCCAAGTTCGTTCCTGCCACCCCCGGTAGCCCGGTCCGGTGTGTAAAGTGGAGCCGAATTGCAACCGCGCGCTGGTTTCTTCGGTTCCACAGCCTGTGCATTAACTACCACCATTGCTCTCTTAGTCCGTGCACATTGACTCGAGACATCATGGATATTCCGGATACAACTGAAAATATAAATCCAACCGTGTATGTGCTTCTAATGAACTCGTTACTGTTGATTGGAATATGCTAAACGCAGTGGATCTAGGACAAGAACAATCACTATCAAAGGTAGGTCGACGTGGTGGAGCTCAAGCCTTGTAAAATTCTTACCTTGTTTTCAGACATTGAACTCCATTCTCCAGCTGGCAAGCGGCTCCGGATTCCAAGACGACATTATATCCAGTTTGCCGTAGGCAATACCATGCGGCCGACCTGCGTGGCCAAAGAGAAGAACGGTCAGACCTCTTGGAGTGAAAACCTATCATTGTGAGTTGATACCTACTGCTTTGCGCCGAGGAAATGAAGGCGGTTATGCTAGTGATGTGATTGACCGTTCTACTTTTGTCGTCAATGTTTACCAAAAACATTGCTACGAGAGGGGCACAGTAGTCGCGACCCTCACTGATACCGTTGACGGAGTATCAGAAAATTTGAGGAATAACGGTATGAAATTAGAATGCCTCGTGACAAACTATACTCATACAACTTCCGTGATTCTAGTGTTTGAAAAGAATATTGATCAATCTGGGATCACTATCAAGTTTTCCCTCGAGTCAGCCAATGGCGGTATGAATGCAAATCAGCTTCAAGCCACCGATGCCGTCGCAAAGGCGATTAAAGGGGCCTCCGCACTGGGTTCCAATCCTCCCGTTTTGGGACAAGTCAGCTCGATAGCTGATACTGCCGGGACCGCCATTGCCGAAGTGCAGGCATTCGAGAATACGTGGGGCGTCCTGCTGAAGAGGATGAAGCAGTTTAACGAGATTGTGGCTGATATCGCTCAAGTATGCGGCATTCATCACCTCTATTCTTCCTGCACCATCTGAATGTGAGATAGGTTCATCCATATGCGTCGCTAGCATGGTCTGTGATATCAGCTGCGAACCAGGTTTGCCCTACTGCTCGGTATACCTCGTATCGCTTACCAAAGGAATGCTCCACACAGGTACTTGTCAACCAGGCGGACCGCGATGACCGGATCGTTCGCCTAGCAGGATCGATGAATGACGTGTTCACATTTGTCGATGATGCTGAGCTAAGGGAAAATAAAGCACACTTCAAGACTATCACGCCTCTGATCCAACAAGTGACAGAGTGCGGGTACTTTATTGCCGACTACTCCAAGCAAAAGAACTTTTGTTAGTTGCCAACAATTCCATTGCAAGCAACCCTGATTTCCATGTACAGGGACCCGGTCGGCCAAATACACCATGTCTGATATCGACGGGAAGATCGCAGATTACGAGACGAAGCTACAGGACCTGAAAGTCAAATTCCTGGAAGGCGTGGCCTTACAAACTGAGCTCACTGTTATTCGTATGATGAATGTTGTGGAACACGCCGGTATGTCCGCTTCTTGTGACTACAACTAGATGTTCATGGATGCTCTAACGCAGCGGAAACCGTCGACTTAAATGACATGCCATACGCATTTGGGGCTAGGTATGCAAAGGAAAAGGGTTGCCTGCCTGGGACCCGCGAGTCTGTCCTTCGTGATCTATGTGATGTTCTTAACAACTCCGTCAAAGATGCCCCGCAAGTATGTCTCCTCACCGGTGTCGCCGGGTCGGGCAAGTCTGCAGTTGCACACACTATCGCTCGCCTGTATGACGGTCAGCGGAGGCTAGCGTCATCATACTGTTTCGCTAGTCCCGACGTTGCAAAGCGCAATCCGACAAATCTTTTTAGCACTATCGCGCGCGACCTGTCAGATCATGACCCCCAGTACAGGGCAGCCTTGTGCCACATCGTGAAATCTGATCGAGCGCTTCGTGCCTCTACGTCACCGTCCGAACAATTTGAGCGGCTTATCGCAGCGCCAAGTGTAGGCCTGCATGCGATCGGGCCTCTCGTCATTGTCATTGATGCTCTTGACGAGAGCGGTAGCCCAAATGATCGCCATTCACTTTTGGAGACACTGGCGAGACATGTCACAGAGGGTGACCTGCCAAGCAACCTTCGCTTTCTGATCACTACTCGCCCTGAGGGCGACATCCTCGATGCACTTCCCGCTAGTGCAAAAGTTGTCCATAAATACCTGGGCGACGTCCCAGAAGCAGAGATCGACAAAGACATCAGAAAGTTTATCCATCATTCCTTGCGCCGGTACACCGAACTTAATTCATCGTGGCCGGATGGGGACTGGTCTCGACTCCTTGCAGAACACTCCCAGCATCTTTTCCAGTGGGCATCCACTGCTTGCGCGTTCATCGGAGGGCACGGTGCTCTAGGACTCAATGAATGCGAGCGACTTCAGATGGTAGTCAGAAGTGACGGTCGTAAAAGCGTTAGGCCACTGGACGAGCTTTACCGTACGATACTTAATCGACAATTTACACTGCAGGACGCTCAGGAGCGGTTTCGGAATGTAATGGCCGTTATACTTGCGCTCAAAGAGCCACTCTCTCCGGCATCACTCTCTGTTCTGCTTCCTGACCTGGGAGTTCAAGAGATCATCAAGCCCCTTGGATCATTGTTGGACGGTGTTCACGATCAAAAAAAGCCGATCCGTCCGCTTCACACCTCATTCTATGACTTTTTGCTTGACGAGGCTCCTAGCTCACCCTTTCACGTCTGTCTCTCTTCCTGTCACTCTCTCCTTGGGCGAGCGTCGCTTAGTTGCATGCGGCGTATGCTCATGTTCAACATATGCGGTCTTGAGGACTCCCGAGTTCGCAATCTCAACATCCCTAACCTAGCTCATCGGGTGGACCAGACCATTCCCCCCCACCTTTCATATTCTTGCCAATATTGGATGGGTCACCTACAACATGTTGACTGTACTCCAGCCCTACTGGATGAAGTCACAGTGTTCTTCAAAGCATTTTTCCCCTTCTGGCTAGAAGCCATTAGTCTCCTTTCCCTTTCCTCGATGTTTCCTATTGAGTGTGCCCTAGAGAACTGTACTATCTTAGGTACTTGGGCCAAGGTAAGATTAAGAATAATTTGCCAATGAGCCCTTCTGAACATGATACTACAAGGATGATGAAGTTGCCACTCTTGCATCAGAGGCATTACAATTCATCATAGTGTCTGCTCCTGTCCTCCAAGGATCTACTCCCCACCTGTATCTATCAGCCATACCCCAAACACCTATCAGTTCACCATTGTGTAAACTCTGGGTTGATCATCTTCAGAAGTATCTTTCAGTTACCTCTGGATATTCAAGTGGTTGGCCAGCAGAGTGTCACACTCTATGTGGACATACATCTGATGTCACCTGTATTTCTTATTCACCTGATGGAAAGTATATTGCCTCTGGCTCTAGAGACAAGACTATCAGGATTTGGAATACAATGACTGGCCAGTGTGTGGCAGGTCCATTCCAGGGACACACAGAGTGGATCAATTCTATTGCATATTCCCCTGATGGAAGACATATCACCTCTGGCTCTGAAGACAATACTATTAGGATTTGGAACACTATCACTGGCCAGTGTATAGCAAGTCCACCTGAAGGACATAAAGATTGGATCACCTCTGTTATATATTCACCTAATGGAAAGCACATTGCCTCTGGCTCAAAAGACAATACTATTAGGATTTGGGATGCTGCTACTGGCCAGTGCATAGCAGGTCCACTTCAAGGGCATACAGATTGGATCAACTCTATTGCATATTCACCTGATGGAGAGTATATTGTCTCTGACTCTCAAGACAATACCATTAAGATATGGAATACAGCCACTGGTGAATATATGGCAGACCTAATCCAGAAACACACAAAATGGATTGACTCCATTATTTATTCACCTGATGGAAGCTATATTGCCTCTAGCTCTGGAGGCAAGATTATTAAAATTTGGAATCTAACCACTGGTGAACATACAACTGGTCAATTTCAAGGGCATACAAGCTATATCAACTCTATTGCACACTCACCTGATGGAAGTCATATTATCTCTGGTTCCTCAGACAAGACTATTAGAATTTGGGATGTAGCCACTGGCCAATGTGTGACAGCTCCATTCCAAGGACACACAGGTTCTGTCTACTCTGTTGCATATTCCCCTGATGGAAAATACATTGCATCCAGCTCTATAGACAAGACCATCAGGATTTGGAATGCAGCTATTGGCCAGTGTATGAGTTCATTCCAAGGACATACAGATATAGTCAAGTCTATTGCATACTCAGTTGATGGGAAACACATTGCCTCTGGTTCTAAAGATGAGACTATTAGAATTTGGGATGCAACCACTGGCCAATGTATAGCAGGTCCATTCCAGGAACAGACAAGTCAGATCAACAGTGTTTCATTTTCACCAGATGGAAACCACATTGCCTCTGGCTCTGGAGACTATATGATTAGAGTTTGGGATAGAGCTACTGGCAAATGTGTGAGAGGCCCATTCAAGGGGCACACAAATCAGGTGAACATTGTCATGTATTCACCTGATGGAAGGTATATTGCCTCTGGCTCTAGAGACAAGACTATTAGGATTTGGGATGTGACCTCTGGAAAGTGTTCTATGGGTCCATTCCAGGGACATACAGATTGGATCAACTCTATTGCATATTCATCTGATGGAATACATATTGCCTCTGGTTCCAGGGACAAGACCATTAGGATTTGGGATTCAACCACTGGCAAGTGTACAAGTAACCCATTTGAAGGACATGGAGACTTTATCAACTCTATTGCATATTCATCTGATGGACATCACATTGTCTCTGGTTCTAGAGACAAGACCATTAGGATCTGGGAGGTAACTACTGGCAAATGCATGGCAAGTCTATCCCAGGAACATATGAATCAAGTCACTGTTGGGAGTATGGCGTAGCAATGTCCATTGAGGAAGGATTGCTGGTACTCACTGGATAGTGCTTGGTGAGTTGCTGCTTAGAGGATGGTCGTGGTACGAATGCAAGAGTCTCTATTAGAACTCTGAAGTGGAGTTCGAATTTATCTACTATATGCGTGTGAACTTTTACTTAATATAGCATTCGTTCAACACTCCCCCATGTTTTATATACGTAGGTAGGAAAAACATATAGCAGAATGGCGACTATGAAGTAGGAGGACTATCATAAAAAATAAGGCCTAGTTTAGATCTGAATTTCTCAAATTTGACTCGGCCGAGATTCTTTGTAAAGATATCGGCAGGGTTTTCTGATCCTTCTATAAAGAAGATCTCAATCAACTTTTCCCTTATGAAATCTCGGACCCCATGCCACTTAATATCTATGTGCTTAGAACGCACTTCAGTGACTGGGTTTGATGCCATAAATATGGATCCTTGATTATCACCGCAGAGGGGAATTGGTTTCAGATCATAACCCAGTTCAGTCAATAGAGAACGTAACCAAATCAACTGTCTGCTACAATCAGATAAAGAAACATACTCGGCTTCTGTCGAGGAGTATGCAACTCATTCCTGTTGGTGGGTTTTCCAAGAGAAAGCAGCGTTTGCCAGCTTTACTACCCAACCAGTCTGAGAGCGACGGGTGTTAGGATCAGATCCCCAGTCAGCATCAGCATGGCCGATTAATCCCGCTTGAGAAGCGCCATCAAAGGCTAAGGCATAATGCCTGGTTCCATTTAGGTACCGGCAAATATATCGTGCCTTGTCGAGATGGTCTTGATTGGGATTAGCACTTTGCTTTGCTAGGGCAGTTACAGCATAGGCTATATCTGGTCTAGTGTCTAATGTAAGGTACAAGAGCGATCCGATTATCATTTGGTATGTGGATCTAAGTTCTGGATCAAGTGGGCTTGTATTTGAGAGAGGGTAATACCCCTCGGGCAATGGAGTGGGGGCAGGTCTAGAGTTGATCATTCCACAGCGTTCAACAACCTTCAGGAGATAATCGCATTGATCAATTAAGATACTGCGTCCTGATCGGTGAATTCGCATATGTAAGAACTCTTTGGCAGGGCCTAGATCTCTGCATTCCCATTTCTTCATGAATAGGCCCTTGATCTCATCTACTATGGCCTTTGAGGGACCACAGAACATGGCGTCATCTACATAGACGACAGCAACAACTGTGCCTTTCCTTTGATAGAGGAATAGTCCAGCATCTGATTTTAATCGTTGGAAGCCAAGATCTTTCATGGACTCATTTAGAGTCTCCCACCAGGCGAGTCCGGCTTGTTTTAAGCCATATAGAGCGCGTCGTAGACGCAGCACCATGTGTTCCTTTCCGGGGACTACAAAGCCTTGGGGTTGATGCATGTAGATCTCTTCTTTAAGCTTTCCATAGAGGTAAGCACTTCTAACGTCGATAGCTTCAATGTGCCAGGATTCCAGAGCGGCGAGCGCCAACATAAGTCGGACTGTCTCAAACCGTACGACTGGAGAGAAGATCTGATCGAAATCAAGACCTTTGACTTGCGAGAAGCCTTTTGCCACTAGGCGTGCCCTTTTACGACCATCGGGTTTTACATCGAATACCCAGCGGTTGTTAATAACCTTTCGTCCATTAGGGGGATTGACCAGTTCAAAAACTTTCCGTTCTTTGAGCATGTCAAGCTCGCGTCGACAAGCGGCTTTCCATTCTTCCTGAGCTGCAGCTGGGAGCGTAGATATGTCCTTATATGTCCACTCGCGATGTGGTTTAGACTCTGCAGAAGTCTTGCCATGTGGTATTGCCTTTGACATTAAATGTGCGAGAAGTCCAGCTCCCCCTTCACGGCATAACCGATCAACATCTGCTTCCGAATCAGGATCAGCAGGAGACGGGGGGGAAGCATCGGGTGTATCGGGAGTATCGGGAAGACTGCCAGGCATATTAGACGAGCCAGGCACTGGACGGGATGAAGGTCCAGGTTCACCGACAATGTCACGCCATCGCGATAAGCGATCCGCGTCCTTTTGATGCTCTACCGGGTGTTTATCACCATAGACGTTGCCGGGCCGATGAGGCACGCGGCGTTCACGCTGGGATCGTCTGGGAGCGGGAGGGACGGCAGGCGGTCCAGGCCGGGGAGCCCTGGGAGGGGTGACCGGGGCACGTGGGACCGGGCTAGGCGTACGAGAGACAGGAGCATGAGGAGATGGAGCTCGAACGGGTGGTCTACCGGGTAGGTCGTCGTCATCGAAGGATAGGGGCTCCCCCATAGGGGGCACATCCTGTTCAACTCCAGACAGGGGCTGCTTACGGGCAATAGGAGTGTTATTCCTTCCCTTGCAACGGGGCATGGAAGTCTCGTCAAAAATGGCATGAGCAGACGTATAAATGACATTAGACTGTCGCATGAAAATATAGTTAGTTGTCATGCCAGGTGCAGTACCCAAGTGAAGCATCAACTCAGCCTTAGGGGCGAGCTTGTTATCATGTGTCTCAGGTGGTATGTGCACATATGCAGCACAACCCCAAACTCGCAGATGAGATACATCTGGGAGACGTCCATGAAGAAGCTCAAATGGCGTTTTGCCATTGAGTCTTGCCATTGGTGTACGATTGTACAAGTGATTGGCATGTAGGAAAGAGAATTCCCACCAACTATCAGGTGCGCAGGCGTCATGTCTCAGTGATTCTGATTTATCTGAAATAGTCCGCATGAGCCTTTCGGCTCTGCCATTCTGCATAGGGGTATGAGGGGCAGATTGGTAGATCACAATCCCCTGCTCCTTGAGCATCTGGTCAAAAGCGAGGGATTTGTATTCTCCTCCAGCATCTGACATCCATCCCTTAACCTTTGTCTCAAACTGGGTATTCACCAATTTTAAGAAATGCCTGGTACAAGCCAAGGCCTCATTCTTTGTGCGCATCAAGGTGACCCAGGAGAAGGACGAATAATCATCCAAGAAAGTGATCGCATATTTATATTTGCGATATGAGTCAAGGGGAAAAACTTTGAGGTCCGAATGGATCAGCTCAAAGGCGCGAGAAGCACGACGCTCGTTAGGAGGGAAACTCCTGTTAGGCATTTTGCCTTTGATACATCCGGGGCATACCGGGACCTCATCGGGAATTTTAACATCGTCAGAGAAGCCTTTAGTGTGCTTCTTCATTTGACGAAGGGCTTCTTTGCCCGGGTGACCGAATCTTTTGTGTAGAGTATCGTAAGATATAAGGAAGATGCAGTCGTTGCGCCGGTCATTCAGGGGTAAGGCTTTAATAGAATATAGGAATTTTGCTACTCCATCTGGTAGGAAGAGAGCTAGTTCCTTGCCATCGCCATATAGCAATGTGAGTTGCTTGGCGTTCCCTCTGATCAAGGCACCTTCGGCAAGCAGGCGTCCCATGGACACAAGCTTGACACCACTGTCAGGTATATGTCCAACATTATATAGTGGTAGGATGCGGCTAGTGCCTTGCGAATCCTCCCATCGTATAAGGACTTTCCCTTTCCCTTTCACGAAGATTACTGATGCAGCGGTGGATACAGGGATCCATTGATCGCGCGGTAGATCTTCGTACTCTACATAGTCTGATCGGTCAGGGGTGAAATGCATAGAGGCACCGGAGTCTAATATCCAGACATTGTCTAGATGTCCATGCCTACACTTGCACTTTTCTTTCCCCTTACCAACATTCGGGCAGGCACACTCATTGTAAGCAAATGCAGGGGAGCAACTAATGTATTGCTCTGTTGTAGATACATAGAGGTTATCTACATTGTCCATCGATGATATACTAAGATCTGTGATATCAGGGAGATCTATTAGTTGTGACAATGGAGCAATGGATTTGTCCACGTACGACATAACAACATCCGCAGAAGTGCCTGCCTCAAGGCCAGCCAGATCCGCCAGCTCTTGGTCGAGGTCTTCAGGAGGAACGGAACCGTAGATGTCGACGATATCGTCGAGATCCACTCCATCGTTCACCTCGTCCGAGTCCCACACAGAGTCTGGTGCCATCTCAATTTGACAGCGGCGGTTTCGACGATTTCCGTGCTTCCTCTTCTTCGACGCTGGTTGATCCTCGACTTGTTCCTCGCCATAGGTCGGGTCGTCATACATGTCGTACAACGCCTTGGTGAGAGGCAGAGGAGAGGGAGGTAGCTCTTCAAACCTTTCGGTCGGAAGAGTGGGCGGAGGAAGGGAGACGACCGGTGTAGTGTCGGCCGTGAGATGCGCGTCGAGGTGCCGGATGGTCTGACAGGAAGGCTGAACGCCTAACCTATCGGCAAGAGAAAAGGCCTGCTTGATCCTTGGATCAGCGGCAGGGCCGTACGTGCCTTGATAGGCGCGGGCGGACTTAAAAGCGTCAACCCGTGGGTCGATGGCGAGAATAGGGCCATCCGTTATTGGGGCCCGGAGAGAGAAGGCAGCGGAGGCGATTTGGGGGGCCTCTGCTGTTGCGGCGGCATTCTTGGGCTTGGAGCCCTTTCCTCTTTTGTGGTTGGATTTTTTGTCCTGACCGCGTTGTTGCTGCGGCTTTTGTTGCTGCTGCTGGAAAGTGGGTTCTTTGCCCTTCTGCTTGACCGCAGATATCTTGTTGGCCGATTGGCCGGATTTTCCCTTTGCGAGGGACCTTGACTCCCAAGAGAGGACGGCGGCGTTGTGGATTTCCTCCACTTTGGGAACAGTCTTTGCTTGTGCCATCATCTGGGAGATGACGTCCATCGTAGGGGGCAGTTTGGCGAGAATCATCATCGCCTGGATCTCTGCCGTAAATTTATATCCCGCCGTTTCAAGGCGGGCGAAGAGGGTAGCGACCTTGGTTAAGGCCGGAGCTGGGTGAGCGGAGGAGGGAACGGCAGTGTCAAGAAGCTCCCGAAAGAGTGTGTAGGCGGCAGCAAGGGAGGAGCTTTGGTATTCCTTTTTGAGAGCGGAAATGAGGCTCTCTGCAATGAGGTGAGATGCGAATCGTTGACGGATGTTATCCGTCATATGGAGCTTGATCGAACCGATCAACTGGTCGTTTGCACGGAACCAGTCAACATAGTTTTTTTGCTCTTCTGCAGTTGGCGTCTCGGGGAGCTCATCAGGGGATGGGACATAAGTTGCCCAAAGAGAACCAGAAGCTTGAAGGTAGGCCTCCATCGTGGGCCACCATGTATTGAAGTTGGAGCCGTTAAAAACGGGCATCCGGTTATCCTTCAAGGTCGACATGTTTGATATCTACAACGTTCGTTAGCAACTAGTGCAAGAACGGAGAATTCAAAATGGTATAGTTTCCCCCTTCTTCTGGATGGTGATCAGCCAGTTAAGGCGACCAGCATCATCCAGCATGGGTTCACCCTCTTCCTCAAGTAGCGATCCACATGGTCAGCTTTTCAGTGACACTAGTGGTTCAGCGATACTTGGGAGAGACTGGGAGCAGAGGAGTACTAGCGCTTATCCAGGTATCCCTAGCAACCAGCCACTGTTCAGTGATGGAGAAGAGCTTTCGCTCTATTCTCCAGCGATCAGAGGCCAGCTACCAGGGCTCATAACCTGTTGCAAGTATGGCGTAGCAACGTCCATTGAGGAAGGATTGCTGGTACTCACTGGATAGTGCTTGGTATAATGCTGCTTAGAGGATGGTCGTGGTATGAACACAAGAGTCTCTATTCCTACTCCAAAGTGGAGCTTGAATTTATCTACTATGTGCGTGTGAACTTCTACTTAATATAGCGTACGTTCAACACTGCTACCGTAGAAGCAACTAATCAATGGATTGGTGAGGAAGAGGATTTGAGGGATACTATCGTTCGGACTCACCAAGAATGTAATTCAATCCCTGGAGCTCCCCGAGAAGGATAATCAATGGTGCGGAAGACATTTAGACAGTAGAGAGGACGTGAGATGAGAGAGTTGTTCCAATCGCAGAGTTATAAGTGTGTTTTGACGCAGACGGCCATGACTGAGGTAACCGACGGACTGAAAAAGAAGAAGCCATGGAGTGTTTCCTCCATCTGGATGCCCTCAGGATACATCTGATGCGTGTCTTACGCCACTGATTGAGCAGCCACATATCCCTTCAAATACTAATGGCAATGATGGAGCTTATTCTAAGCAAGATTACGGATTACAGAAACAAAATGAGTATGAAAGCGATGGATACCTTACGTCTAAGAGGCCATCGTTTCATTGACCAGAAGTCTCGTACACGATGTCTGCGGCACACAGACCTGTCCAGAAAGAATGCGAATGCATCAAGAGGCTGGGGCCTGGATAGAATCGATCTACGACGCCGAATGTGGCCGTCCATCTCAAGATAGCGGGTGGCAAAAAACACCGAAAACAATCGCATGATGGCACCACAGCCCACATTTCCTTCTTTTCTAGAACCATAATAAGAGTCTTTTTCACCGCTTTGCAGTTTATTTCAACCCCCATATAGGGTGGTAGGGCGAGTTATTCTTATCCAAAGCAGGCATCCGACGGGGGAAAGAAACCGTTGCACAAGTCAATGGATTCTGAGCAACATGTGATGAGGGTGCCGCAGTCGTGATTCTGAAAAATGCAAAGCTATCCAGAGAAAATCACTATTGTTTACGACTCCCCCCTACCCTGCTGTCTAATTTCTTTTGCGTGCTATCCTAGAAATAAGCTTTCAAAACAAGAATGTAGAGCTAAGTTGCATACTAACATCGGGGTATCGGACAGTCTGGAAGCACATACTGTGTTTGTCCCAGAATGCGATGAGCTGTAGTCAGAGAACCTGAAGAAACAAATGGTCACCTCCCTCATATACCCTCTCTCCTCAGATGAGAGAAAAGCTGCCAGTGACTTCATTGAAGAGCATCTTCAAATGGGAAAGATTCACTCTTTGAAATCTCCCCAAGCATCACCCTTCTTCTTTGTGAAAAAGAAAGATGGTGGCCTTTGCCCTTGTCAAGACTACTGATATGTCAATGAACATACTATTCATGATGCATATCCTCTTCTCCTCATTTCCTGTTATGATTTTCTGAGTCATTACACCAAGCACTCCTACTTGATATGATCTATCATATACTCCTCATCGTCTACACCCTATCCTTCATATGCCCTACCCCACTAGACATCACTTATATCCTTCTGCTTGCTCCTATCATCCCCTTGTCGGTCCTCACAGCAGAACCCATGTATTTCCTCTGTCTTACACCTCATGTCTCTCATCTTGGACTGGTAAGCTCTTGCCCTATGTCCTATTGTAGTATTACCCTTCATCCATGGGATGCCCTTTGCCCTATTCCCCATCAGACCATTCTTCTTTGCCTTGCAGTATGCCTTTCTGTCCCGGATAGCCTATCCCATATGAACTCTGTACCTGAAACAAGATTCAAAAACCACAGAGACAGAACTGTGGTAGAACAATAGTAGATGGAAACACCAACACTCAAGAGAATGCTGGGGCAAGGATAGTGGGATTTAGTCAAGTGCTTAACTTGTTAAGGCCTAGTTTTTAAATCCCAGATGATGTCCAAGTGAACAAGACTGGGGGTCCCAGTTGTTGTCTGCAGGGTTTATATTTCCATACTATCTATGCACAGACCATGCTATGCTACATTAATTAAGGTTTGATTCAACAATGAGAACAAATTGCTACTGGTTGACTAAGAATGTATCACGGAGGGAAATCAGCCATTGGCTGGAAGTATTAGAGCATCAGTCAGCAAAAGATAAGAGAGGCTAATGCTATTGGTTAGAATACTATAGAATAAATGATGTCATAGTGATGTCATAGGGTCTAGCCTTGATCACATGACTTGCTGAGTCATGGGTCTAGACCAGCTTACCTAATTAATCATGTGACTTGTCATGTGACTCTGAAGAGTAGAAGTGTGAATATATGAAAGTCATATGACCTGAAAAGTAAAGATAAAAGACTAGAAAAATTGGGAGAAAATAACAAAAAAATAGGGGTTTCATAACAGTACCCAGGGTTATGCAACCCTTTACCACTTTCCATATACATACATATATAGCCTGATCTGTGCACTATACTCTGTAGTATAAGTACATATGTACAGTAGAGTGATAGTTATCTATATTCTCACCTTTATAGAGTTAGGTCTAGTACCTAACTCAATACTTAATTTCTTTACCATTCTCTTGGATCCCATTGTCAGACCTCCATCCTGGAACTCTCTAAGATCCTCTTTAGAATACACCATTGGAAAGGCCTTCAATCTAGGGATATACAGTGACTCCAAAAACTGGCCCAATGTTTAACTCTAATCTAGTATATGATGCATACTGTAATTATATGAATGAATTAGATCTTACTTTGGTGGGATGTATTGTAGTATAAACCCCTGGCTACAACCTTGCTCTATATATCATGTGATTCCATTCATGTGTTGCCAAGATATGACCATTACAAAATGAATACCTCATTGGGCCACTTTTTGTACTTTTCATTTGAAGATTGAAATCTCTATTAAATCAAGCTATATTTGCCTTTGTTGATGTTGCAAATAAAGATACATATATAAATAGTATGTCTGAGTTTCAAAATACTCCCACACATACTTTTATCATTATGTGATCTCTTAAAGACAATCAAAAGGCTACTATTCTTGCTCAACTTGATGCTGGTCACTCAGCTCATATTATTGCCACTCAACTTGGTATTAGACATGCCACTATATCAAGACTATCTTCCCAAGAGTGCCCAGGCCTTCAAAAGTCTATTGGTGGACAATCATTCAAGCTTTCTTCTACTAATATTCATCATGCCATCCATCTCATCTCCTCTCATAGAGTAGAGTGTTATAACACCACTACTTTATTTTGCCAAAAGGTACACTTTCATGAACTACACTTAGTTATCTTCACCATCATCCACTCTTTCTTCAATACTTCATAATACTTTTGACTTTAGTTGGCTACATCTGGTACCAACTACTTATTTAGATCACTCCAGACATTAAGATGCACAGCATCAACTGCAGTAAGGTCTGTGCACAGTAGATCTATCATATAAATAAGTAGGAACATGTATCAGATACTCTAGCCTAATCCATTTGTACTTTTGTTGGCATCCAGTCTCCTGGACTTGAGCTACAAAGTATTAAAGAAGAGTCTCACTCCATCTTCATCTCATTCATCCATCCTTTGCTCTATTTCTTGCCAGTCTTGGTGGAATACTGTAAGATTGTCCAGCCAGTGTGGAACCATTAGTCCTTGAGGCTTAAGGTCATAACACTTGGATTAGGCTATCATCCACTGTCTGGGCACTAAGGCTAAGGTGCTGCAGCTTTGCTGTATTCATTCCTGATCCACAAGGACAAGTGGCATTCAGGCTGTTGCCTAAGAATTTGTTTTAAAACCCCTCAAACTTTGAGGAGCCCCTTGGAAGGGCAGATTTGTGTCTCAGATAGATAGATCTTCTAAGATAACCCCATTGGGTTGTTTACAGTGTCAGGGTTGAGCATGAATAAGCTTTGTCTGACCAGGTTAGCTGGGCTGAGGATCCATACAGTATCTAGTGTCAAGAGGCTGAGGTAGTCTGGGAAACCTTTATCCAGTACTTAGTTTATGTGTAGCTTTGTTACATCACTACATAAGCATTGTTGTTATCAAACACAGCAAAGGAGACACTATTACCTTCGATATAAACACTACTACTTCCAATCTTTGTGTTGTAAACTCCCCAGAGCTTGGTTGGAAGATACTAAGCAGTAAGGATGTCACACACACCATTAGGAGGAAGTTTGGGGCAATCAGCAGTGGACACACTGGCTGAAGTCCTTGGGAAGCTTAATGATACTCTGGATGAGTTCAAATAAGACAAAGGAAAGGATGTTTTGAAGAAAATTGCAGATCCAGGCAAATGGAATGGAGATTGGAGCCAATTTAGAACTTGGTGGCTGAAGATTAGAGCCTGGAGAACCTGTAACCAATGGAAACACAACAAGTATCAGATAGTGGTAGTCTTGAGTTGCATGGAAGACAAAGCACAAGAATTTGCCAGGATCACCATAGAGAAATATCTAGATGCAGAGGAAGAATATGAGAAAGACTCAAAAGGGCAAATCTTATCTATCAAAAAAGGAGATGATGCCTGGCCTATATGGAAGGACTTTGAAGAAGAAGTAAAGGACTACTTTAGAATCAATGTCCTGGTCTGGGAATCATTCAAAAAACTAGAAGCTCTTAAACAAAATGGGAGATCTATAGATGAATTCCTTCAAATCTTTGAAAATCTTCAAAGTGAAGCAGAGATCTCTGAAGATCATGCTGAAACTCTCTTGAAACACACAGTAGATTACAGGATTTACTACCATGCTGTGCTTCACACCACTGTTTCAGGTTATGAAGACTGGAAGAAAGTTTTCAGAGAGATAGGAAGAAACATGGAGAGGATGAATCTAGAAAAAACTATGCCTATGAATCACTTTATGGCAAACAAAACCTGCTATCCAGCATCTAGGGGACCTTCCCCTCCAACTCCTCAGTTCACCAGGACTGGGATTCAGCCAGGAAGAGGTGCTCCCATGGAGATTGATCACCAAAAAGAGAAATCTGATACTAGAACCTGTTATGGATGTGGTCAGAAAGGTCACATATGGCCCAACCATTTCAAGAACCCAAACAGGCAAACCAATACTTCTCAGCAGCCATCTCAGATCAGACAACAAGTCTAGGACCCATACTATAGAGCTTATAAAGAAATTCCACAAGATCAAGCAGTGGAAAATAGAGCCCATTACTCTGGAAGGCCTCTACCAAATGTACCCTCTCAAAACACTGTAGATCTGAGGGCTGCCTATACTACTAAAGAAGCAGAAGCCTATTGGAGAGATAAACTAGAATTGAGGCAAAGCAGAAAGCAGCAGAATCTTTAAAATAAAGAAGTCTTTGGATAATGGAGGTTGTTATGAGTCTAACTCTTTAGACTGGAAAGACGTTCAATGTTGATGTCTTAGATACGACTTAGCTATATCCTGGTATTGGAGGCCTTCCTTAGAGTGTATTCCAAGGGGATCTCAGAGATAGTTCTGGGATGGAGATCATTGACAACAGGATCCAAGGGAACGAAGAAAGGAGATAGAGATTGAGCTAGCTTCTAGGGCTAACCCTGTAAAGATGAGAATACAGATGAGGTACTACTCTCTAAGTATGTACGTACTTATACTATAGGGAATGGTGCACAGACCAAGCTATGTAAGTACATATATGGAAGGTCCATAACCCTGGGTCTAGGGTTGGTATGGGATAGGTCATCTGTAGGAAGGAAGAAGTATACTGTGCAGTAGAGAAGTGTGCTGCAGAGAAGTGTGCTGCAGGGAAGAGAAGTACATGGAAGGAACAAAGAAGATGGCCCATGATAGAACAGGGCAAAGGGGTATTGCTAGAGCAAAGGGGATTACCATAATGGGACATGGGGCAAGGGCTTACCAGTCTAGGACAGAAGACACAAGATGTACGAAAGAGGAAATGCATATGGGTCCTGCCACAAGGACTGACAAGCATAATAGAGGAGCAGCCAGAAGGATATAAATGACATTCAGCAGGGTGGGATGGATGAAGAGTAGGGTGTAGACGATGAAAAGCAAATGATAGAGTGTGCCGAATATGATCCATCAGTGTAATGCTACAGAAAATCATAACAGAGGTGTCCAGAGACTTAAAATACATACCAGTTCCTTAGAAACTAGACAGTTCCCTACTTGTACCATAGGTAGCATGCTTCAAAATGTCTATCCTCATTCCACAAGGGCAACTCCTTGGAGTGTGGCACTGGAATTAAAAAATAGTGTGCTTGATTCTCTGGTAACTCAAGTAAGGAATAGTTTCTCTTTTTACAAATCCTCCAATCCTCTAATTCATTCAAGAACTATTGGCTCTGGAACATTGGCCATTGGTGGCGAGTTATCACTACCTTGAAGTATCTTATTCAAAAGAAAAGGTCAATGGTGGCAAACAGCTCTAGAAGCACTTCTAGACTCAAGAGCATACCAAACTTTTATTGATGAAAGATGGGTAGATAGACAAGGGATCACTAAACACCCCTTACAAAGACCATTAGGTGTTAACAATACAGATGGAACTAACTCTACATATGGGAAAATCACCCACTATGTCACTTTCATTGTTTCTTATCAAGGACATTATGAACCTCTTGATGCTTATGTTTCTACCCTAGGAACACATCACATGATCTTAGGATTTGACTGGCTATATCGCCATAACCCAGAGATCAACTGGAATACTCAGGAAGTATACTTCACCAGGTGTACATCTTACTGTAATCTACTAAAGAAGCATCAATTACCAAACCTAGCAGAAATGCCTCTATCATTACAAACTATAGAACCAGGTCTAAAGGACCTAGTCCCAAAAGAATACCATGACTACCTAGATGTATTCTCAAAGAAGGCATCAGAAAGATTACCTGAGAGAAAACCATGGGATCATGCTATAGATCTCAAACCTGATTTTACTCCTAAAAAAGGAAGAGTCATTCCACTATCAGATCCAGAAATGGAAGAGATTCATAAATTTATCAAAGAAGAGTTACAAAAAGGGTATATCAGACCATCTAAAGTCCTCACAAACATCACCAGTGTTCTTTATTCCAAAAAAGACAGGTGATAAGTGACTAGTAATGGATTATCACTATCTAAATGAAGGGACCATTAAAAATGCATACCCCTTGCCCTTGATTCCATAACTCATTGATCATCTCAAAAGGGCTGATATGTTTACTGCTCTAGATCTCAGATGGGGGTACAATAATGTTTGAATCAAGGAAGGAGATGAATGGAAGGGAGCTTTTGTGACTCCTATTAGAGCCTATGAACCCACTGTCATGTATTTTGGAATGACTAACTCCCCTCCTACCTTTCAGCAAATAATGAATGACATCTTTAATGATATGTATATCTTCTTAGTAATTTATTTAGATGATGTCCTGATATTTACATCTGGAAAGATGAAACAACAACATGAGGAAATAGTCAAAGAAGTACTACAGAGGCTTAGAGAGAATGACTTATTTGTTAAACCAGAAAAATGTGCCTTCTCACAGCAGAAAGTAGACTTCTTAGGGATGGTAGTGTCTAAAAAAGGAGTGGATATGCAGGAAAAGAAGGTGTCAGGAGTCTTAGAATGGCCTATCCCCACCTGACTTAAGCAACTCCAATCATTCCTAGGCCTCTGCAATTATTACAGATGCTTCATCCAAGACTTCTCCCAGAAAGCCAGACCCCTTAATGACCTAACCAAGAAGGATACTCCATGGAAGTAGGGGCCAGATCAACAAAAAGCATTCCAAGAGCTAAAGAAAGCCTTTACTACTGCTCCACTCCTGGCTTATCCAGACCAAAACAAAGAAATCAGAATAGAAACTGATGCTAGTGATATAGCCACAGGAGGAGTACTATCTGTCAAAGGGGAAGATGGACTATGGAGGCCCAGTGCATTTATCTCTCATTCCTTCAATACACAGGAGTGTAATTACCCTATCTATGATAAAGAACTCCTAGCAGTAATAAGGGCATTAGAAGAATGGCACCACTATCTCATAGGAAGACCTACCTTTGAAATCTGGACAGATCATAAGAATCTGGAATATTGGAGGCATCCCCAAACCTTATCAGGAAGGTAGGCAAGATGGCATGCCTTGCTACAAGAAAGAATTCAACTATACCATTGTTTACAAACCAGGATCCTCTAATGGAAGAGTAGATGCTCTCTCTAGACGACCTGATCATGGAGAAGCAGTCTCTGATCATAATCAGAACATTACAGTACTACCAGACACACTATTCATAAATAATATTTCGCTTTCCTCTTCCTTTTATGAATCTGTACAAAAAGAAACACAAAAACTAAAAAACTTAGAAATACCTACTTTCACTTATGATGCTACAAATGAAGTTTTTACCAGTCCCAATCAAAAAGTCTATGTCCCAGAAACCCTACAATTAGAGTTACTTAATATCTGTCATGATTCACTATTAGCAGGACATTCTGGGCAAGCCAGAACTCTACATTTACTTACTAGACATTTCTCTTAGCCTGGAGTAACTAAAGACACCAGATCTTATGTAGATAGCTGCCAAGTGTGTGCCCAAACAAAGAGATCCTCAAAGGCACCAGCAGGAAAACTCTTACCTCTACCAATATCCACAAAACCATGGACAGATCTTTCTGTAGATTTTATAACTGGACTACCACCCTCCAACAAATTTGATTCTATCTGTGTTATTGTAGATTGGTTTTCAAAAGAAGTGGTCTTCATTCCATGTTTTAAAACCATTCCTTCAAAACAATTAGCTTCTGTTACGAGTCTACTTCTCTTAAACAGAAAGATGTCAACATTGATTGTCTTGGATACTACTTAGCTATATCCCAGTATTTGGAGGCCTTCAGATGGCATAGTCCAAAGGGGATCTCAGAGAATGGTTCTGGGATGGAGGTCTTATGACGGGATCTAAAGGAATGATGAAGAGAAGATAGGATTGAGCTAGGTCCTAAGCCTAACCCTGTAAAGATGAGAATACAGATGAGAGACATTCCCCTTGTGTACATATGTACTTATACTGTAAGGTCTTGGTACATAGACCATACTATGTAAGTACGTATATGGAAGTATCCATAACCCTGGGTCAAGGGTTTGTATGGAAATGGTCATCTGTGGGAAGGGAAGCAGCCATGTGCAGTAAAGAAGCATGCTGTGGAGAAGAGAAGCATAACCACAGCATAGAAGTGTGCTGTGGGGAAGAGAAGCATATGGGAGAAGCAACAGGAACAGCCTGTGGCAGAATAGGGCAAAGGGTATTGCCAGAGTGAAGGGTAATACTACAATAGGACATGGGGCAAGGGCTTACTGGTCTGGGATATGGAATACGAGGCACAAGATAGGAGAAATGCATAGGGGTCCTGCTGTAAGGACTGCCAAGTGGATGAGAGGTATGGCCAGGAGGCTATAAGCGACTACCAGCAGAGTGGAGCATATGAAGGATAGGGTTAAGACGATGAACATTAGATGATAGAGCACACCGAGAATGACCACTTGGTGTAGTGCTATAGAAAAACATAACAGCTTCTCTATTTAGAGATAATGTCTGGTGTATCCATGGACTTCTATCCTCAATTATCTCAGACAGAGGACCTCAGTTTGCATCAGAGTTCACCAGAGAGCTATGCAAACTCCTTGGCATCACACAGAAGATCTCCACTGTATACCACCCTCAAACAGATGGTCAAACAGAGTGCATTAACAGAGATTTGGAACAATATCTTCGATCATATGTTGCTAAGAAACAAGGAGAATGGGTAGAATAGATCAAGATGGCACAGTTTCATCATGATAACTCCCTCACTACTGCCACTGGTACCATCTCCTTTGCAATCACTAGAAATTACTTCCCTCGCTTAGGATTCGAAGGAAAGGCCTCAGATCTAGAAGGACAATATGGAAAGGAGTGTGGCAAAAGTCACAAAGAGATACAACACTCCTTGGAAGAGACTAGGGAAAGGATGAAACTATAGGGAGATAAAAAGCGATCTGAAGCACCAGATTATCATATAGGAGATAAAGTGTGGTTGTCAACAGAACATCTAAAACTTCCTTACACTACCAAGAAGCTTACCCAAAAATGGATTGGACCATATGCCATCACCAGGGTGCTACCAAATGCTGTTACACTTTGTTTACCAAAGAATGTGTCCATCCATCCCACAGTTAATATCTCTAGAGTGAAACCTTACAAAGATGTGCTATCAGGACAACCAAAACTTAGACCTGATGCCATAGAGGTATCTGAGGAAGGATATGAAGAATATGAGGTGGATTACATTGCAGAATCTTGCATGAAAGGGAAAAGAATGGAATATCTAGTGTAGTGGAAGGGTTGGGATGAAACAGATCATACCTGGGAACCAGCAACACACTTGAAGCATGCAGAAGAGGCAGTTGAGATATATCATCATAAACACCTGAAACACCTCTGACCTCTATACCAAGCCTGATAAGCCTGATATTTGAAATCTAAGGAGAGGGGGCCTTAGATAGTGAAGATATGAGAAGTTGAAGGAAGTAGGACTGAGTCTATCTTGCTTAGCACCTCCTCTAGAGGGAGAACACCAAGAGAACTTGACTGGAGAGTCCCCTGGTCAAGTTCCTTGGGCTTTATATACTAACTAAGTATTTACATGAGTTGTAGCTAGATCTAGTGATTACATGGGTTAGGGCATAAGGGGGCATGTAGAG